>JAFISB010000152.1:0-91034 GCA_022560015.1 Diplodia mutila | reverse complement strand
CACCGAGCAAGAAGGGGGTGACGGGGGTCCGCCCGTGTGCTCCCCCCCTCTCCCCCCCCTTCTCCACCACGGTCATATGTCCCCCCCGGGCCGGCCCCCCCCCCCCCCCCCCCCCCCCTCCCCGGGTTCCGCGGATCCAATCCACCCCTTCATCCGTGCTGATTTCCGCCGGCCAACTTGCAACAGGGTACCTGGTTCCTTTCACTAGCATGCATCCGTGGTTCCGCTGGATATTCTACCTCAACCCCGCCTCCTACGCGTACGAGACGCTCATGGTCAACGAGTGGAGCGGGCTGGAGCTGGCATGCGTCGCGCCGTCCCTCGTCCCCTCCGGCCCCGGTTACAACGACACGGCCCACCAGGCCTGCACTCTGGCCGGCGCGACGGCGGCCGGCTCCGTGGACGGCATGGCGTACCTGCGCGGGCAGTACGGCTACGCGCACGGCCACCTGTGGCGCGGCTTCGGCGTCGTCGTGGGCTTCTGGCTCTTCTACACCGTCCTCACGGCCGTCGGCTACGAGCGGATGAAGAGCCAAGCGGACGACGCCGGGGGCCTGGTCTTCAAAAGAGGCGGCGAGAGCCCGCGCGCCCGTTCCGGGGACGAAGAGCAGCAGCAGCGGCCGCAGCCTCCATCCGGCTTTGCTGCGCAACCCGCACTCGACGACGCGACAAGCGCACCCGGCGGCGCCGCCGTTGGCTCCGTGTACGCTTGGGAGGACGTCGACTACGTGGTGAATGCCGCGGGCGGCGAGAAGCGGCTCCTGGACCGTGTCTCCGGATTCGTCAAACCGGGGCAGATTGTTGCGCTGATGGGGAGTTCCGGCGCGGGCAAAACCACGTAAGTCCTGCTGGCCCGATGGCTCTGTATACATTTCTGACGCGGGTGGTAGGCTGCTGGACGTGCTTGCGCAGAGAAAGGACAGCGGCACCGTACGTGGCGAGATGACGTTGGACGGACGGGCGCTGGACGAGAGCTTCCAGAGGTCCGCGGGCTACTGCGAACAGGTCGACATCCACGAGCCGGCCGCAACGGTGCGGGAGGCGTTGGAGTTCTCCGCTCTCCTGAGGCAGCCGCGCTCGACGCCGGTCGACGAGAGGTTGCAATACGTGGACTTCGTCGTCGATTTGCTGGAGCTGCGGGACATCCAAGATGCCCTGGTGGGGAGTGAGTTTGTTCATCCGCCCGGCCTCCATGTCCGGCGTGGCTAACTGTGTGCGCAGCGCAGGGGGAGGGCTTGTCTGTCGAGCAGCGGAAACGTTTGACGATTGGCGTCGAGCTCGTTGCGAAGCCGTCTGTTCTGTTTCTGGACGAGCCGACGTCCGGTTTGGACGGACAGGCGGCCTACAACATTGTCCGGTTCATGAAGAAACTTGCCGCGGCGGGTCAAGCCGTATTGGTGAGTCCTCGCCGTCCCCGGCCGGACAGAGTCTCTGACTTTCGCAGTGCACAATCCATCAGCCTTCCGCACAGTTGTTCGAGAAGTTTGACGCGCTGCTGCTTCTATGCAAGGGAGGGAGAACCGCATACTTTGGGGAAAGTGAGTGATTCCAATCCAACCGCGTCTCCGAGTTGTCCAAACTGACAGTCATCTTTATCAGCGGGGGAGAACTCTTCCGTCATCCTTGAATACTTCGCTGCCAACGGCGCGGTATGCCCCCCTGACTTGAATCCTGCGGAATTCATCATCGACGTTGTCCAGGGAAAGATGCTCAAAGGGGTTGATTGGCATGAGGTGTGGAAGGGCTCGCAGCAACACGTCGAATCCGGCCGGGAGCTTGACCTCTTGAAGGCCGAATGTGCATCGCGCCCGCCAGCAGTCACGCCCGACGGTCTTGAATATGCAAGTACGCTTGGTCAGCAGCTCAAGATTGTCATCAGGCGCCACGTTGTCGCGCTTTGGAGGAAGCCGGTCAGTATCACCACCCATCAGCCTACTGTTTTTCCGGTCTGACGTCCGTAATAGGACTATATTTGGAACAAGATCATGCTGCATGTGGTGTCTGCCCTGTTTGCCGGGTTCACGTTCTGGCAGGTCGGGAACGGCACCTTCGATCTCCAGTTGCGCCTCTTCGCCATCTTCAACTTCGTCTTCGTCTCAGTCGGAGTGATCAACCAATTGCAGCCCCTTTTCCTGGAAAACCGAAACATCTTCGAGGCGCGCGAGAAGAAATCGAAAACGTACGATTGGAAGGTCTTCGTCACCGCTCAACTGGTCGCGGAAATCCCGTGGCTCGTCATCTGCGGCACTTTGTACTTTGCCTGCTTCTACTTCACCGTCGGCTTTCCGGTCGAGGCTCGCGTTTCCGGCCAGGTCTACTTCCAGATGATCCGTAAGTGGCCCGACGCGTGCTCCTCGCTCATCGGCAAAACAAACTGACACGCGCAGTGTTCGAGCTCCTCTACACCGCTCTGGGCCAGGCCATTGCCGTGTGCTCTCCCAACGCCTACTTTGCGTCGCTCGTCAACCCTCTGATTCTGGGCACCGTCTTCATCAACTTTGCGGGGGTCTTGGTCCCGTACAGCGGCCTCGACGTCTTCTGGAAATACTGGATGTACTGGCTCAACCCGTATACGTACCTTATCCAAGGGTTGGTCGCGCAGATCTTTTACGCCGTCGAGGTCGAGTGCAAAAGCGATGAACTCGCGACCTTCGCCCCGCCGCCCGGATCCACCTGTGGGGCCTACATGGAGGGCTTCTTGTCCTCCAATCCCGGGTACCTCGTCGACCCGCAGGCCACGGACACCTGTCAATACTGCAAATACAACACCGGCGGCGATGTAAGCAACAGCCTCTGCGTGTTTAACCGACGACGAATGCTGATACCAGACTCTCCAGTACGCCAAGACCTTTAACATCAATGGCAACTACTATGGCTGGCGCGGAACCGGAATCACTGCTCTTTTCACCACTACAACATACCTTAGTGTCTATCTTGCCATGAAACTTCGCAGTAAGAAGACAAAAGGTACAGAGAGTAAAAAAGACCAGGTACAACGATAAATCTCTCTTGCCAGAATCGTCAAGAAAACAGCCCCCTTTCGTGTAGCGGGAGCGAGGTAGCCGCAGCCGGCTCGCAGCCCTGCTGGGGGGGGGGGGAGGACACCGGACCAGTGTAGGTAGCACGTGACTCACGGGTGTTGATCCCTTACGGGACGCGGCCGTAGGTACGTACATAGAACCATTCCCGACGAGGGGACATTCCAAACCACGCGACTTCCCGCTCGACCAAAAACTCACCCCGTCTTCCCGCTCGGCTGCTGATGGCCGCCTCGTGGCCACCGGTCAAAGGAAAGGACCGAGCGAGAGCGGCCGGACCGCCGCTTTTCGGGCGACACCAAAACAGCGCCGCATATCCGCCAGAAACTCGTCATACGTATGCAATGCGTGCCATATGCAAAGCTACGCGGAGAACGACTACTGCACGTCTTTTTTCTTTGGCGCCGCGCCTTGTGAGCCGGGTTCGTCCCATCCAGTGGTTTCTTGGGCGCCGGTGGTGGGGGCCGGACAGCGTTGGTGAGGTGCACTGCACTTCAAAAACTCCAGCACATACCTACATACATGACATACGTGGGCTGCGGTGGTGGTAAGCAGGCAAAGCGAGCAGGCGAGTCGCCGTTAGTTGCATGCAATTTGCTTTGATTCAGGGTTTTTTTTTTCTTTCTTTCTCTTCCCACTGCGTACTCTTCTCGCGGTTGTCGTTAGATTGCAGTAGCAGAAGCAGCTCAAAGGTCTAGAACCTCTTGCTCGGTGCGGGCGAACGATCGCCTGCAGTCTATCGCAAGGACGCAGAGAATACCTGCACATTTGCTTCCAACCGCCCGTAAAGAGAGGGGTATCTTCGTAGGACACGGAAAGACGGAACCCAATCCAGAATCCGTTGTGAGTGGGATACCACAGAGAGAGAGAGAGAGAGAGAGAGAGAGAGAGAGAGAGAGAGAGAGAGAGAGAGAGAGAGAGAGAGAGAGAGAGAGAGAGATAGAGAGAGAGAGAAAGGAAGGGAGAAAAGCCAAACTCACCAACTCCAACGCCAACATGCCCCCCGCCGAATGCCCCATGACCCCCACCCTCCCCACATCCGCCACCACCGGCGCCGAGTCGCCGAGGGGCCCGCTCGTCTCGCGCGCCAGCGCCTCCGCCATCCCGCCCGTCCTCACCCACTCCAGGCAGTCGCGCGCGTCCGCGATGGGGCCGTCGCGCAGCGAGACCTGCGGGCATAGCCGATACGCCGGCGTGACGACGATGACGTCGAGCGTCTCGGTGAGATGGGCGATTTGCGAGGGCGGTATCATGGCGGTGGAGCCCGAGGCGAAGCCGCCGGCGTGGAAGATGATGATGACGGGTTGGGGGCCGTCGGAGACGCGGGTGGAGGAGAAGTGGATGTGGGCGGGGATGGGGGTTTTGGTTGAGGGGTCATGTTTGTAGGGGATGGTTAGAGTGCTGGGCATTGTTGATGTCTTTTTTTTTTTTGGTTATCGTGGAGGGTGGGTGTGGTGCTGGGCGGAATATGTTTGGGGTTGGGACACTGGGCGGGTAGAGTGCTGAGAGTGACGATGTCTGTTGTTTGTGGCAGCGACGAAAACGATAAGAAACGGGCTTTAGAAGGGACTATTTAAGGCGGGCTAAGCATCAAGGCCGAAGCTTAAACATGAATATCAGGATCTGACGGGGTGTTGGTTTGGCTTGAAGCAGGCACGGTGAGTGGTTGGAAGTTGCCTAGGTAAAAAGCGCCCCCACCGGACCTTCCCGCTCCTTTCGCTCTCCGCACCCCGTCAAACACCGAGCTATTACTACTCAACGTCGGCGAATTTGCACCCGAAACTCCGTCGTCCTACGACACACCAATGATCTCGCCGACAACGCTCTTGAAAATGCCGTTCGGGTCGAAATCCTCGCGCACCTTTTTGAAACGCGCCAAATGGTCCGGATCGAGATTCTTGACCGCCTGCTTGAACACATCGCGCGTGTTCTTCGTCCAGTGCGGGCGGCACGGGAACTCATCGATCAGCGTAGTCGCCAGCTTATGGTCTACTCACTATCAGCTCGTGCTCCCTTCAAATTAAAAAAAGGTGAAGGGACGTCTTTAACTCACAAAACGGTTCATTATACCTCAAGCCATCCCCCACCGTCGGCTTGAAGCTCGGAAAGTCGAACATGATGGCGCCCTTGCTCCAGTCCGCGCCGTCGGCCGTGTCGTACGTGACCTGGCCGAGGAGGTCGAAGTACGCCTTGCCGAACTTGATATTGATGCCGCTGCGATACGTGCTCGTCATGATAATCCCCTTGGCCGCCTCATCATCGAACGCCTTGCGCACCCGCTTCAGCACGTCGTTCGCCCGCGTGACGGGAAACGCCAGCTCAAGCGTCAGCCCGCGCAGGCCGTAGTCCCACTCGGTGCCGTAGCCCGGGTACAGGCCGCCGATGAGCACGTCGTAGTTCCAGCCGTAGACGGGCCATGACAGGATCGCCGTATCCGTCGTCTTCTCGCGGAAGTTGGGCGGCGACCACAGCGAGAAGAAGAGCGTTTCTGCTGCGATGTTGGACGAGGCCAGGTACTTGCCCGAGTTGAGCAGCGCTGCCGCCGTGTTGGCTTCGGCTTGGGTGACGGAGAAGGTGGACTGGAATCCCTCCTGGTCTGACATGTTTGTTGGCACCGGGTCGTAGTAGCGGTAGTGGAATTTGCGCAGGAAAGGCCACCACTGGTGATGCCAATGTCAGCTCTGGCCGGATGCTCAATAGAAGCGGGACTCACCCAATAGTTTGCCGTAGCGTACGGGCTGATCATGCCGTAGATGTCCCCGTTCAAGACCTCGTCCTCAAGCAGACTAAACGAATACGGACTGTCAGCGTCTTACTCTTCACTCCACCACCAACAGAATATAGAGAAGAGAACTGGCGAAACAAGACTCACGTTTCCTGCTTCGCATACACCTTAAAATCCGGATACACCCTAACCTTCAACCTCGCAATCACGCCCAACAGCCCCAAACTCGTGCTCGCCGCCAACCACTCGTCGCTGCCCTCATCCCTCGCCACCACCCTCAGCACGCCCTTCCCGTCCACGAGATGCACCTCCTCCACGCCCGCCGCCACCATCGAGTCCTCCCGCAGGCTGCTCCGGTGCGCCCCCATCGCCACGCTGCCCGCCAGCGTGATGTTCCAGTTCACGAGCGTGTACCCGACGCTCGCGCCGCGCGCGTGCAGGTACTCGGCGAGCTGGAAGAAGGTCACGCCCGCCTCGATGAGCACCGTGCCGGCGTCGGCGCCGTCCGGCAGGTCGAACTCCGAGATGCCGTTGACGAACTCGGTGCGGATGACGAGCGTGGACGGGTCGTCGGAGCACATGGTGTCGTACCACATGTGGCCCTTGCCCGAGGCGCGGACGGGCGTGCCGGAATCCGCGGCGTCCGCGACGAGCGAGACGATTTCGTCGACCGAGGTCGCGTTGATGACTTGCGAGACGTTGTTGCAGGCGGGGTGGCCGGGCCCGTCGAACGTGTTGTAGGGGATGGCGGTGGCGCCGAGGGCGAGGAGGGGGAGGAGGACGGGGAGGTGCTTGAGTGGAGGCATGGTTTGAGGATGGGATTACAGGAATGGAACCTGTGAGAGGATGACGGGTGGGAAGGAAAAGAAAAGAAGAAACATTCTGCCTACTACCATGCTGATTTCTTATAGTACGTAGGGCGGGGAGCGGATGACCCCCAAGTCAGCAATGATGTGCTGCTCCATCATCGTTTGTTGTCTCGGCCATCGGGGGGCGTTGCGCGCATGGCTATGCCCTGACGTGTCTTTTGCTTGTTTCCTTTTTTCTGTCGAGTAACCCGGGCTGCATTGCATTCAGTCACCCGCACTTAGCCCATGTGAGCAGAGATGCCCTAGCGATCTAGGTTAGAGATCAAGCCAGTCCCTGAACGCTCTTCCCGCTTGACCAGCATAAAGAAGAGGTCGGACGATTTCCCGCGCGCCGCATGCGAGGTACGTACAAAAGAGCATGCCAAGCACGGCGATCATGATACCAACACATCCCAACCCGGCGGGGAACCCTGCCTCCCGCCCCAGCGAAATTCGGCAGGAAGGAGAAGGTGGCCAAGGGGACGGAAAATTAGCAGAGGTGTAGGCACTCCGAAAAAAGGTACGTGAACTTCCCTAGTCATTATGCATCCTTGCTATAGGGATAAACGCCAGCATGCGTGGGTTGGATTGGCTGGGGCCTTGCAGCTTGGCGCTTATGCTTGTAAGTTTGACGAGGAGAATTAGGCAAGGAAAACCGAGGTATCTCGCCCGAACATGACCGCATCGAGCATGGTGTCGCCTGCAAACCAGGTACAGCAAAGGCGTGATGTCATGGGCATATGGATTTTCGACTCTCTGCATACGTATCCAGAAAGAGCAAGAAAACGGGGGAGAGAAAGCACGAAGAATAAACCGCCCTAGCGTAGTATACATGCAGAAAGAGCAGCTTGTGAGATGGAAAGCAAGAAAAAAGGCCGTTTCCCTCGGGAAGACCCCTAGTCGTTGTGATAGGACCCCACTTCTTCGACCAGGGACCGAGCTGGCGACGAGGTTACCTGGAATTTGAATCTTTTTCGCAGATCTGAGATTTTTAATGCAGTGGGGAAAAGAGAACCGACCAAACCCATTACCATCCCGTGGACTTGAAGGAGAGCTGATGAAATCGAGGCAATGGACAATAGTGACGAGCGTCTGTCGACGAGTCTCAGTACAGTCGTAATTCTAATGTCATCAATTCGCTGAGACCGAAGCCCACGTTGGAGCCGACTGGTGACATGTGAATCTCGGTGAAAACGTTTGTTTGCAGCCGGGCAAAGCACTGCCAAGCGGAAGATCGACAGCTTAGCCGTTCCTCGCGTACGGGTGGAATCCCCTGTGTGAACCCCGGCCACCACCGCGGTAGTTTGCGCCCGGCTTGCCAGCGTTCTTAGGGCCGGTAGGGGCGTTTGCGGGCGCGTTGCTGGGCTGGACTGGCGGCGTGGTGGCCTGTCCACGAGCAACACCACCACCACCACCTCCTCCTCCTCCCCTCTGCGTGCCGAATCCGCCTCTGGGGGTGAAGCCACCACGAGCAGCACCAGCCTGCGGACCGTTCGCCGGCATGTTGGGCTGCGGGACATCGTCGTACATACCCTCCCAGCTGGTCGGCCCACCTTGGTTGTAGCCGCCGCCTTGGCCGTACGCGCCCACCTGCATGCGGCGCGCCTGTTGCTGCTCATATTTCTGTTGCTCGAAAGCAAGCTGTTCTTGAGCGTTGAAACCCGGACGGTTAGCTGCAGCCATCATGCTAGCGGCAGCGGCTGCGGCAGGCCCACCTTGAAATCCAGGAGAACCCATAGCGCCAGGACCCATCTGGCCTTGCGGCGGCATCTGCTGCTGCATCATAGGGTTCATGCCATTTTGCATCGGGGTGCCCGGGGGAACGGGGCTACCGGTTGGAGACATGGTGCCGTTGGCTCTCATTTGTTGCATGGCCATCATCTGCTGCATCATCTGTGGGTTCATCTGTCCACCTGGACCGCCCATCATGGGGTTCATCTGTTGCCCACCCTGCATGCTGGCCGCCATCTGTTGCTGCATCATGGCGAAGTACTGTTGCATGCGTTGCCAGTACTGCGCCATCATAGCCGGGCTCATGCCGTTAGGCATACCTTGAGGGCCCTGCTGCTGATTTTGCTGGTTGTCGAAACCACCACCATCACGGTTGCCAAATTTGTCGCCACGACGGCCGAACTTTCCACCTCTGTCGTCATCGTTGTCTTTAAGGTTACCACGGGGCTGGGCGCGCTTGACCTCGATGGGCTTGCCGAGGATGGCGAGCGGACCCTGGAGACAGGCATCAACAGCGGCCTCGCCGTCGAACGTAACGAATCCGAAACCGCGGGGACGGCCCGTGTCCTTGTCCATCATGAGGGTGGCGTCGATGACGCGGCCGAACTGTTCAAAGAAGGTTTTAAAGTCTTGCTCGGTGGCCTCCTGACTGACACCACCAACAAAGATCTTCGCGGTCTTTTCCTGCTCCTCGCGAGGAATCGCACGCTTTGGGTCAATCTGCACAAAACTGTCACTTTAGTAGTCCTTGAATTGCCTGGATCATGGAATACTCACAATTTTGCCGTCAAGGTAGTGTTCTTTCACCATGACAATGTTGACTGTCTTGGGGTCCTTGAATGTAAGGAAACCAAACCCACGCGACCGGCCAGTGGCACCATCACGCATAACAGTGCATTCAGCAACTTCACCGAACTGAGAGAAGTAATCACGCAGCGATTCTGCAGGTCAAAGTGTCAGTACGACTTAAACCCCCGCTTGCTTGGAGCAGCCACGGCGTGAAGCACAGGGCATCGTAACAGGGCTACTCACGATCCGTGGTCTCCCAGTTCAGTCCACCAATGAACATTTTACTATGGAATTGGTCAGTTCGTCGGCCATTGAAGAGTACGGCAAAGCAGTGATGCTCGAACAAGCAAAGAAATGAGGGCAATGGAGCGGAGAGCGGCAAGCGGATCGAGTCGGTCTTTGAAGTTCCCCTCGTCTTTTTCCTGCAAGTGTCAAGCGTCGCGAATATTGGCCTAGCGAGGAAATCTGTGACGTGGGCCTTGGATCTGCCGTTGAGATGGGGATCGGACGGTTGCCGGCAAGTTCTGGATATGCAAGTCGTCGTATTTACGGAATTCTCGTTGACGCCGGACGGATGCCGATTTGCTTGCCTGAAAGCAATGTTTTCGCCATAGCTCTTTGCTGATTGATACTGTCCAGCTGGGCTGAACTTGAGCCATCGTGGACTCGACGCCGCCACCACGGCCTATCGTCGCAAGAGCACACTGATGTTCGGCAGGAAGCGTCTGTGTTTTGCTACGAACCGAGTGCTAGGCGCCGGTAGCTTCAGACCCCGGCGACGGAGAGTGACACTCCAGTCCCATCTACCTGCTCGAAGCTATCCTCGCTGGCTCTATGGAGATTATCTCGACAAGAAGCTACGCTCCTAAAGGTAGCAGATTGGGCTGATTTGCGGCTGACGACGAGCATAAAATGGTGATCGAAGCTGTTGTATGCCAGTTTCCGGCGTTCCTCAATAACGCGCTTGTTATCTCTCCCGTGATTCATCCCCGGGATGCTGATGCAAGACAAGCCAAACAGGCGTGCCTCTGCGCGCGAATTGAGCGAGGAGGCCAAGCGTGGCCGATGCCACTGTGATTTCCGCCAGAGACCGTCCCATCCCCGTTCCAATCATCGGGCTTGTTTTTCTCTCGCTCCTAACCAGCTCTTCATTCCGAGGGGCGCAAAGTCTGGCGCATTGCAAAATTGGAAAGTGGAGTTTGTCCCGAGTTTTCCATGCCCGAACACATCATTACGTGGCCACGCTATATTCCATGCGTACTTCGCAGCTGGGACAGCGTAGAATCCGCGACTCAGGGCTTGATACAAAACGCCCACAAGATTTCGAAATCCGGAAGACCGACTCGTTCCGCTTACCTTATTTGATGTTGTGACATGTGGGAAAAGCACGGACGCTGGGATGAGCAAAATAGTCAACTTACCCGTCTTCTTTGATACCAATGCCGCTCGGCTGCTCGTGTCCGTGTCCGCCGGAGTGATCGTGGTGACCAGCCTGGTTGTCGCCGCCATTCATGTTCACGTCCCCATCGCCTGCACCTGGGGCACCACCATTCTGGTGGAAGCCCTGGTGGTGTTCAATGGTTGGAATGGCCACCTGTGCAGGCTCCGGCGCCGACGGCACAGGCTGGGCGGCAGGAGCAGAGGAATGTGCGGGCTTGGAAGGGGCCTCGTCGTTCTCGTAGCTGAAGTGGGAGCGTCAGACAGAGATTTCGCACGGCAGATCTGGTGAAAAACGTACAGATCGGCGAAGAGATCCTCGTCGAGCTCCTCAGGCTCGGCCATGTTGGGCGGAATGGCGACGGAGGGACGAAGGTGAGAAGTCGGGAGGGGGCCGAGGCCAGCGCGCAGCTAGTTCCGCACCGGGAGGGCGAAGCAGTCGCTGCGCGTGACGCGATCGAGGGTGTGTTTGCTCAGCGGGGGGTGGTGCAGGGTCGCTGACGCTCAAGCAAGCAGCAAGGTCAGCAGGCTCGATGGTCGGAAGAGCTGGAGCTAAGGTTGCGCGGCCACAGAGTCGTGGGTGTCGGATGGCTGCGACGGAGGGACAGCGCGGAGGTTGGAAGAGGAGGTGGGCGATTAGGGCAGGAGCGGCGTTTCCGCGGGCGGCGGGTCTTAGGGCTTGGCGAGCTGGCTGGCGGCGGCAACTCGAGGCCCCGGCGCGCCTGGAGAGCAGCAGAGCAGTAACAGCTCCGGTCCCAGATTCCTGCGTGACCTCCGTCACCTCACCCATCGCGCCCCAAATGGCTGGCAAGAAGCAGCAGCAGGTACCCTCGCCCCTCGCCCCTCCCATGCATTCCATTCCCCGCCACCGCTGACCCGCGCGACGCAAGGAAATGGTCCAGGTCGGTTCGTAACAGCTGCCACCCATCCCCGCGCCCTCAGCAGCCGTCCCACTGGCTAACCCCGTCGCCCTTGGCACTTGACAGACCGTTCCGGGTACTGCTCCCCTCTTCTGTACTGCGACTCAGCTAACACTCCACACAGCTCTGCCTCCCCTTTCTGGCGGAACAGCTCCGGCGCCGCTAAGAGCTATGACAGCAAGAAAGTAGTCGGCGCGTCATACTCCCACACCGACATCCTGCGCTTCGATTCGCTGTAATCCGCCCCACCCTCGCAAGCTTCACCTGGAAACTCATTCTCAGTACTAGTTCACTTTCGAGCTCCTCTCGCCCGCGATCCCCGAACTCGAAGAAGCCGCATGGCCATGAGAGTCCGCCCACCAGCCGCGCCGGCCCCATAATGAATTCCAACCAAAAGCCATTCTCATACCTCCAATCCAACAATGATCCAGATGCCGATGAGGATGAGGATGACGAGGAGGAGCCGGAGATCACATTTGATGACGATGAGGACGAATTCGGCCTGCCGAGCATCGCCAGCATGCGAAGGAAAGGCAAACGGAAACCCCTCAACAAAGGAAAAGACCCCGGAGGTTCCAGCAACTCTCTCACAAGTCCGCTGGGGTTTGACTTTGGGTCGGCACATTGGAGGATGAACAGCGGCGACATTGCCGAGGAGCGCAGCGGGAATACAATTCCACTGTACCCCACCGCAAAGCCCACTGTAGGGAAGATTCTGCGGCCGCAATACAAAGATATCCTCCGCGATCCGGCAAATGCACTGCACCTCATAGCGCATCCCGTACTCCCACCAGGTGCGCCGCAGAAGGAGGTTGAAGAGCACTCGGCGCGAATTGGTCGCATCAACAAGTTCAAGCGTATCCTGCAGTCCAGCACCATCACACTACCAGAGCTACGCTCAACGGCTTGGTCTGGAATCCCGGTCGAGGTGCGCTCAATGACCTGGCAGCTTTTGCTTGGATACCTGCCTGCAAGCAGCGAACGCCGCGTCACTACATTGGAAAGAAAGAGGAAGGAATACCTGGAAGCCGTAAGACAAGCCTTTGAGAAGTCCACTGCCGCCAGTGAAATTGGGATGACACCATCTGTGGCGTCAAGCAAAGGGCGCGGCCGAGGCTTGGATGAAGCTATCTGGCACCAGATCAGCATCGACGTACCCCGCACGAACCCGCATCTTGAGCTCTACAGTTACGAAGCAACTCAAAGATCCCTCGAACGTATCCTCTATGTATGGGCTATCAGGCATCCAGCCAGTGGCTATGTTCAGGGAATCAATGATCTCGTAACACCGTTCTGGCAGGTGTTTCTGGGCGCATATATCACGGACCCAGAAATAGAGTCGGGAATGGACCCAGGCCAGTTGCCCAAAACGGTATTGGATGCTGTTGAGGCGGACTCTTTCTGGTGTCTCACAAAGCTGCTGGACGGCATTCAAGACAACTACATCTTCGCGCAACCAGGCATTCAAAGGCAGGTCGCCAGCCTTCGTGACCTTACAACCAGGATCGACAAGACATTGGCGACACATCTCGAGAGGGAAGGAGTGGAGTTCATCCAGTTCAGTTTCCGCTGGATGAATTGTCTTCTCATGCGCGAAATCAGTGTAAAGAACACTATCAGGATGTGGGATACATACTTGGTACGTGTAGTTCACTGCACTGCGCCTGTTGTTGAACTGTACTTTACTGACATGGAACTCATATAGGCCGAAGAGCGAGGCTTCTCTGACTTCCACCTCTACGTTTGCGCTGCGTTCTTGGTCAAATGGTCCGACCAGCTTATCAAGATGGACTTTCAGGAGATCATGATGTTCCTACAAAGTCTGCCTACTCGTAGTTGGACCGAGAAGGACATCGAACTCCTTCTTAGTGAGGCTTTCATCTGGCAAAGTCTGTTCAGAGGTAGTAGCGCGCACCTGAAGGGACAGAGTACAAAGGTTGGGAACGGTATGGTTGGGATGGGTCCTGGTTGATTCGACAACCTGCATGGAAGGCAAGGCGCATCGTTTTGAATTTGTGCAAGAAAAAGCTGTGCGATATGGAAAGCGGTTGCGGAAAGCAGTGTTTTTGGATGAGGCGGGCCTGATTGGCACTGTTTTGACACTTCTTGATACCTCACGGGAAAAAATCACCAAGGGACGCAGGGAAGTTTAGTAATATTGTAATTGTAAGTCTTCAAGAACGATGAACCATAGCATATTTGCTAGCACGGCAAACTTGAATAAAACGCGAAGCTAAATAATCATAGATGTTAAGAGATGTCGGAGGGAGTACCATCACGATGTCACAAACCTTCTGCTTACACACAATACCACCAAGAAATTCCTCATTGCTACTAAACAGTGGATACGCCCACAGTAGATTGCAAATATCCGCAGAGACTTAGACGCCAATATGTCTACATATGAAAGAGCCCCAAGTAATGGTTTCTGATGCTGCCCAGCGTACCAAAATTGCTGAACACTGGACCTATCACTTCTTGGTGATATTCAAGGTTAGTATCTGGCCCACGACGTTTCCGAATATATCGCTTTGGAGCCATACCACGTCTAACATCCCCGGAATTCGTGTCTCGTCAGCGCCGCGCTGTTCTGTTTCGCATCTCACATCAAGCCCCGCTCAACGTCCTCCCCTCTTTCTTCAGTTCGAGACAAGCCGGTCAGGTCGCCACCTGCTGTCTCTCCCGAACCTCCACCAAGCACGCCTTCAGCACCTCCACGCACCTAACCGCACACTCCCTCCTCAGCCGCACCACGCGCAGCTCCCCCATCGCCTTCTTCCACTCCTTCTCCGTCCTCTCCTTCATCTTCTCCAGCTTCTCGTAAATGTCCATTGCGACGCCGGTGTTCTTCCACGCGCTCTCGCACGTCCCCGGCCCGGCCAGTCTCCGGCCCTGGTGGTGCACCATCTCGAAGCCTTGTCGCATGCATTTCTCTCTGAAATTGCCGTCGTCGCTCGCGTCGATTTTGCCGATGACGAGGGCGGCGTGCTCGGCGACGGTTTTCTTGCGCTGGACCAGCTTGGCCATGGTGGCTTCGGCTTCGGCGAGCTCGATGCTGAGGATGGCTTTGGCTTTTAGCTCGCGCTGGGCGGCGCGCAGGGCGGGTGTATTGGCGTTGAGGGGGGCCGGAGCAGTGGCGGCGGCTTCTCTGGTGGCGCTTCTGGTTTTGACCATGGTGTGGAGCTTTGGTGGCCTGGTATTGCGCGAGTACAGCTTTAAGGACCAGGGCTAAGATCTGGGAGATCGGGAAGATCTCGTTATTTGAGTTTTTTTTGAAGGTGATGATAAATGGTGGGAGGTAGTAGAACGGGACAAAGATGCTCACCGACAGTGGGCGTTTGCCCCGAATGCATTAGTGTGCTGCAGTAGTAGGTGATTGTATCAAACGCGACAGTGAGACATGCGCCTACCGAAAGCTAGAAGCCACAGTTACTGCTCAGCTATTTATGCATTATTCCAACCATCTTCACATTTCGAACTCCATTCCACCGCTACCTACGGATTCGTATCTAGGCTAATTCAAGCGAGTCCTGCGGCTTATCATTAGCAGTTGACCAATACCACCACCCAATATAGTGGTGCTTCAGATAACCCAGAGATGCAACACCAACATTTTTAGTTCGAAGTCATGCGATCGCGCCAGTCATTCAGCTACAGTCCCCCTGCAGGACCAGTTACCGACCGTCAGTTCCTACGAAACTAAAAAAAAAAAAAAACGCTTTTTAAAATTGATAAGTAGGACCATCTCTTAGATCCCGACGCATGTAAAATGAGTCTCTAATTATTTGATTCGAGCACAGCTGATTCTAACCCAGGCCCAGGGTAGTTCCCACGTATACCGGCTTCGTGAGATCAGGTCGGCCCTGAGCGGCGAAGTCCAACAGCAGCGGCAGCAGCAACACGATATCTTAGCCAATGGTCCAAATCAAAGATCATCACATCCAAGCATCTACAGCGCTGACGGTGCAATGTGTGAGCTAATCGTGAAGGTCATTACTCTGACAAACAAATGCGAAAGACAATCTGAGATCGTAAGAAGGGTCGGCACGCAAGCCAAGACGGTTCTCCGAGGCATAAAACAACGTTGCGCACAGAAACAAGGTACACTAAATATTGTAAAATGCACTTTGCGGAAGTATTGCGAGCTTGGCTGCCACCAAAAACCCCAAGTGATGCTGCAGTGTTTGTTCAGCGCGTGCATCAGATCGCCGGGTAGGCGTCCTGTCGCGCTGTCGTCGCAATAAACGCGACCCCATGCACCGTCGCACAAACCCACCAAAAACTAAACCGCCGATCGTAACCGACATTTCCCCGCACTGGTCAAGAATTTCTGGCGGGCAACCCTTCCCACCATCTCCTCTTTCTTCCACGCTTCGCCCAGTATTCAATTTCCTCCCTGCATTTCCCAACCAAGCAAAGGAAAACAGCCGCAATGATGGAGGGCATGGAAATCGACACCGACCTCTCCACGCACTCGATCCTCCTCGCCGCGACCAACCACGACGTCCCCGCGCTGCGCGACCTGCTGCGCAACACGTCCGCCAACGTCCAGGACGAAGACACGGGCTTCACGCCGCTGCACGCCGCCGTTGCTGCCTTCGAGCCCGAGCCCGCCGACGAGGAGGAGGAGGGGAAAGAAAAAGAATACCAGCAGAATGGCGAACAGCAGCCCCAGCCCAGCGCGGAAGACCTGGACAAGGCGGTTCATACGATCAAGGTCTTGATGGCCAACGGCGCCATCTGGAACGACTTGGATAACAACAATGAGACGCCCGGCTGCATCGCGGCGCGCCTGGGGCTGAAGGAGCTTTATGAGCTGTTCGTCGACGCCGGTGTGCGGGCGGAGCTGTTGATGAGCCGGCTGGATGAGTACCAGATCCTGGGCGGCGACGCGGAGTCCGACGACGAGGATGAGGATGAGGAGGAGGGTGACGGCGAGGAGATACAGGTGGTGGAGGGAGGTGAGGGGATGGAGGGATACGAGGTCGTTCAGGGAGAGTGCGGCAACCGCGAAGACCTGAACGCGTCGGGCGTTGTGGTCGAGGCTATGGAAGAGGAGGAGGGACAGAAGGAGGGCGAGAAGGAGGAGGGGGCTGCTCCGGCGAATCCGGACGTCAAGAGCGCCGAGTATCTGGCGTCGGAGCTGACCTTCGAGGGTGACCGGTTGCTCGACGCGGATAAGAACGGCGTGATGATGGCGTGGGAGACGTCGATTATGCAGCGCAGTGCGGATCTACTGCTGCCGAAGGAAGGCCTGCGCGTGCTGAATGTCGGTCACGGTATGGGCATCATCGACAGGATCATCCAGGCGAAGCAGCCGGCCGAGCACCATATCATCGAGGCGCACCCGGCCGTGGTGAAGCGCATGAAGGAGGAGGGTTGGACGGAGAAGAAGGGAGTTTCTGTCCATGAGGGCAAGTGGCAGGACGTGGTCGAGGACCTCGTTGGCCAAAACATCACCTTCGATGCCATTTACTTCGATACATTTGCTGAAGATTACAAGGCGCTCCGGGATTTCTTCAGCGAGCATGTCATTGGACTGCTTGACTCAGAGGGCAGATTCGGCTTCTTCAATGGTCTTGGTGCAGACAGAAAGATCTGCTACGATGTCTACTCGAAGGTAAGCGAATTAACTACATACACTGTCATTACCCATATCTGTACTCGTCTAATCATTTCCTGCTCTTGTAGGTTGTTGAGCTGGACCTATTCGAAGCCGGCTTCGACACAGAGTGGGAGGAGATCCCCATCCCGGACCTCGACGCGAACGGCGAGTGGGAGGGCGTCAGGCGGAAGTACTGGGTGCTTGACACCTACAGACTTCCTACCTGCAAGTTCATCGGTTGAACTGTCTCTACTCTCCAATCGTTCCGGCGCAGGCGATCTGCCCATCCAGAAGATGAAAGTACCCCATAGCCAAAATTGCTGCCGCTGCTTTTGTCTCCGTATGATCACCATTTGTCAAGCAGCTCGTTGCTGGGTATGGCCTCCTCATCCAACACCTTCTTGGCATTGTCGTCGATGATTGGCAGCTGCTCCAATCCCTTCTGTTTCATGTTCTTGGGCACGACGTTCGGGTCCAGCAAGCCGATCTGCACCAGGACGCTCGCCTGGTCCCAGTACACCTTCTCGTGCACGAGCTTCCCGCCGCGAATGTTCACGACGCTGACCATGGCGACCTGCACGGGTTTGTTGGTGGGAGGCACGCCGGGCAGGATCCACGGCATTTCGTGCGTGTGGCGGAAGGAGACGACCATCTCGTCGACGACGCGGTCGACGCCGGCAGTGCGCGAGATGAGGCGGATGTTCATCGAGGGCGGGATGTTGGGGAGGAAGAAGTCGCGGTAGAAGCGCATCAGGTCGCCGCGGCCGATGCCGCCGGTGGCAGTTGGGACATGGTTGACGTAGGGCTGTGGGATCATGGTGGCCATGGTCTTGGCCGCGTCCTTGTTCTGATACTTGTCTGCGAGCGCGCGAGAGAGAATTCATCAGCCCATCCGTCTCTAGTGATATGAAAAGATTCTACAAATGCAATTGATACTGAATGCGTGTGTGCGAGCTGCTTTAATGACGGGGCCCTAATTCCCCGCAGCAGTAGCAACAGCACCCTCAGCGCTCCAACCAGACGCGAGGAAAGCAAAGGCCGCTTACGCTGCAGGTGCTCCTCCCACACACTCTCCAAATCCACGTCGAGCTTGAGCCCCTTCCGCACTGTCCCCAGCGTCCTACTCCACGCCAGCCCGGCCGCGACAGGCTCGTACTCGGCCAGATCCATCTCAGCGAAGCCGGCCTCGGTGCCACGATAATAGTACGTCTTCATGGTGGCGCCGCCGACGGTCTGGGCGCCGGCGAGGTGCATGAGGAGGGGTAGCTGGGTGGGGTATTTGAAGTTCGGCGAGGGCAGCGTGTCCGGGTAGTAGACGACCATGGCGCTCAGGCGCGGCATTGGTTTCTGGGCCAGCTGCAGGCAGACGGTGGCGGCAGCGCCGAAGGCGACGATGGCGTAGTATTCGCCCAGATTGAGCGAGTCGGCGATGGCCGCGATCGAGGCGGAGAAGGCGGCGCGCCCGGATGCGAGAGAATGAAGGGTTACGTCGAAGCCCTCATCGCGGAAGAATCGCAGCATGGCCGGGTCAAACTCGTCGTCCTCGCCGCAGACGTGGAGCTGCGGCGCCTTTTTGTTGAAGGAGAGGAAGCCGGCTGTGGCGCCGTTCATAGTTGCGGTGGGGTGTGCGGGTGCGCGGTGGTGAGTTGGTGTCGTCGTCGGCGTGGAGAGGCCTGGAAGGCTGGGGGTTGACTGGCGAAGCTGGAGCTGTGGGTGGGCTTGTCGCTTGGAGCTGTGGGCTCTTGGGCAGCAGCAGCAATTGTGGTGTTGCGATGAAGACGCGAGTAGCCGAGCTCGTGGGGAGCTGTACGATGTTTGTGAAGGGGACGACGTCTCACAAAGCTGGCAGAACGTTCAGGAAGCAAAAATCACGCTGACGTCTTGTTCCAACACCTGTGCCTGTCGTGCCCTTGTTCGCTGCAACTGTCATCCCAGTTTTCGCATGCATATCCCCTTATCGATTGCTGTCCGGCCGATGACGTAAGGTCGGGAGATGGACGGGCGGCTTCCTCATCGCGCCTGGCCCTGCAGTCCCGTCGTCGGGTCTCACTGCCGCGCGGATGACCGGAATCCACGCGAGTGGCTGGCTGCAGTTTCGTCAGCCCCGCCTTGCACGATGCCGCACAACTCCAAAACCTCCTAACGGAACAGATATCAAATCGCTTTTATTACTGCGTGTCTGTGCGATGGATGTATTTGCTTTTCAGCGCCCCAAATGAACCCCGCGGCGCCGAATCGTGCGCCACAGCGGCTGGCGCCGAACACGCTAAGCCTTGGGGATCCACGCCGACGCCTGCGGAGATTGAAATAGCACGCGCCTGAGACCACCGCCATCACTTACATCCCCATCGTCAGGCAAGCGATGGCCGATCACACCCCTATCCCATCCGCATATACTCGAAAGCGGAAATCCGCGACGGCCGCGTAGAAAGGTCGACAACTTGCCATGGCCGAGAAAGAGCAGGGAAACCGTTCAAATGGCACAGTCCATTTCGAGGCGCCCGATATCGCTTCGACGCTCGAAGGAAAGGGCGTGCTTGTCACAGGCGGAGCAACAGGGGTGGGCGCAGCGATTGTGACGGCGATGGCCAATGCCGGGTGAGCCCACGGCGGCCTTCAAGCACAAATTGCATGGATCTAATATGCAACGCACAGCGCGTACGTTACCATTGCCGATAGCGTCGCTAATGAAGGCCAGCGCTTGATGCTAGACTTGATCAATCAGAATAAGCAGTAAGCATCCTCTCATCAACAACACGCGTCTTCCCACACCACCTCCGTCCGATATGACGTGCTTCTTGTATACGGCTCCATTCTCACAACATGCCAATGTTCTTTCCCGTCGAACAGCGTCCAATACCTCCACACACCACTTTGCTCCTTCCGCTCGCAAACGGAGACCTTCGCCCACGCCTCAGCCTTCTCCCCAACCGGCGCCCTTTCCCTCGTAATCATCAACACCCTCCCTCCGGATACGTCTCCCTCCTTCGCGCCGACCGACTCTCTGTTCGACTGGCTCGCCAATCCCCCTTCCGTCCCCGGATTCCCACCCACCTTGGGCCCTCCCCCAACCTCCCCGCTTGACCTCAGCGTCACCGCCGTACTGTACTCAGTACATTTGGCATTCCACCATTTCAAGGCCGCTGCGTATGCTGCTGCTGGGGAGAAAGCGGGAAGAGAAGAAGAAGGTGGCGGAGACGGTGCTGCGAACGCGGAGAGACACATTCTCTTCCTGGCACCGCGGGCGTACGTCAAGGAGGGCGGGTTGGGGACGGGTGTGCTGGCATCCGGCGCCGCGGCGGCGGGGCTGAGAGCCGTATTCAAGGATTTGAGGGGCGTGATACAAAGGGGCGTGCCCGGCTTGGAGGGGTCAGGAGTAAGGGTGAATTTGGTGGCGGTAGGGGATATGGCAAAGGATGATGGCTTCAGTGGGGGCAGCGGTAGGGCCGAGGGCAGGATGAGTGCAGGGAAGAAGGCCAAGATTGATGGAGTGTTGCTAGAAGAGGATGAGGAAGAGAAGCACGGGGCGTGTGTGGATGCGGTCATGCGGGTAGCGTATGATGATAACTTGCAAGGTGAGTTTGACGACGAAGCACGGATGTGGTTTTTGAGATGGGGATGCTGATGGTAGTTTGCAGGCTGCGCTCTGGCCGTCTCCAATGAGGGTGTGGAGAGTGTGAACGTCTGACCGGCATGGCTGGGGGAAAAGCAGCGAAGCGGATGGGCTGTTACAGAGATAATCGAACAAGTTGAGATCAGACGAAATGAGGCACATTCCTATGTAAAAGAACGGTGCAGGCTCGTTGGCCGCATGAGAAATATAGCGTGTGTACTGTACAAGAAAATTTCACTTCTTTCTGGCAGAATCGCTTTGCTCTCCGTAATCTAGATTATATGACTAGGTGTGACTATCAAATAATGGGAAACTCGGTCAGCGCCAGGTTGAAGAGCTACAGACGGGGAGTCGCGGCAGAGAGGAGCTCGGGCGGTGCACGTGCCACCTATTACCTACAGCTGGGGGGAACGCGTCTACGGCGCGCGTCGCGTGTCCCGGTAGACCGTGTCGCAGTCGCCGCCACGCCCGTCGACTCGCCCACTCCTTCCATTGACGCCGCAGAACACACTCGCTGCGCTCCCCGGCAATCAACATGGCCTCCCGTCCAGAGCTCAAGGTCGAAGACGAGACCGGTTTCATCAGGTTCTTCCGTAACCTGCCCGCTAGAAACGAGGACACCGTCCGCATTTTCGACCGCGGTGATTTCTACACTGCACACGGCGACGATGCCATCTTCATTGCCCGCACTGTATGCCATCATGTCCAACAATGACAGCTCCATACTAATGCGCGAACAGGTTTATAGAACCACGTCCGTCCTGCGCCAGCTTGGCCGCGAGCCCGGCCTTGAATCCGTCACGCTCTCCATCACTGTCTTCCGCAACTTCCTCCGCGAAGCCCTATTCCGCCTAAGCAAGCGCATTGAGATATGGACATCCACCGGTCGTTCAAATTGGAAGGTCACCAAGCAGGCCTCGCCCGGAAATTTGCAGGACGTCGAGGAGGACCTCGGAGGCCAGCTCGACTCTGCCCCCATAATCCTTTCTGTCAAGATCACGGCAAAGGCTTCCGAAGCGCGCCATGTTGGCGTGTGCTTCGCTGACGCGAGCGTGCGTGAGCTTGGTGTCAGCGAATTCCTCGATAATGATCTCTACTCCAATTTCGAATCGCTCCTCATCCAGCTGGGCGCGAGAGAGTGCTTGGTACAAGCGGACAGCTCACGTAAAGATGTCGAATTGGCCAAACTAAGGACAATTGCCGACAACTGTGGTTGTGCTGTTTCCGAGAGAAGCTCCGCCGACTTTGGCACCAAGGACATTGATCAGGATCTCTCCCGCTTGCTTCGCGATGAACACGCCGCAGGTACCCTACCGCAGACCGATCTGAAGCTTGCCATGGGCTCGGCAGCGGCGCTGATCCGGTATCTGGGAGTCATGTCCGACCAGACCAACTTTGGCCAGTATCAGCTATACCAGCACGATCTTTCGCAGTTCATGAAGCTTGACGCTGCAGCATTGAAGGCGCTCAATCTGATGCCAGGTCCTCGCGACGGCTCCAAGACCATGAGCTTGTATGGTTTATTGAACCACTGCAAGACACCGCTTGGTAGCCGACTCCTCGCCCAATGGCTCAAGCAGCCTCTCATGGACGTGAAGGAAATTGAGCGTCGACAGCAGTTGGTGGAAGCCTTTGTGATGGACACTGAGCTACGTCAAACGATGCAAGAGGAACACCTGCGATCAATCCCCGACCTTTACCGCCTAGCAAAGAAGTTCCAACGTAAGATGGCAAATCTCGAGGATGTCGTTCGCGCATATCAAGTAGCCATTCGCCTTCCGGGCTTCCTGGGTACCCTGGAAGGTGTCATGGATGAGCAATATAAGGATCCTTTGGATGCGGAATACACTGCAAAGCTGAATGTAGGCTTCCCCAAACTCATCCCCAATACCTTTGCTAACAATGCGCCAGGAATGTTCCAACAGTTTGTCTAAGCTTCAGGAGATGGTCGAGACTACTGTCGACCTGGAGGCGCTGGACAACCACGAGTTCATCATCAAACCTGAGTTCGACGAAGATCTTCGGAGCATCAGCAGACGCCTGGAGAAGGTCCGGAAGAGTATGAAAGTCGAGCATTCGCAAGTAGGCGACGACCTTGATCAGGACACCGACAAGAAGCTATTCTTGGAGAACCACAAGGTCCACGGCTGGTGCTTCCGCTTAACACGCAACGTAAGTAGATAAGGCGCAATGCAGAGTCTTATCACTAACGGCAATATAGGAAGCCGGTTGCATCCGGAACAAAAAGCAATACAAGGAATGCTCAACGCAAAAGAATGGTGTCTACTTCACCACCGAGAAGATGGCAGAGCTGAGAAGAGAGTTCGACCAGCTGTCAGAAAACTACAACCGCACACAACGGGGCCTCGTGAACGAGGTGGTCAATGTCGCTGGTAAGATTCATTGACTTCAGGAAACGCGATAGCCTTGCTGATGCACTTTAGCGTCGTACTGCCCGGTGATCGAGAGACTTGCCGGTATCCTTGCTCACCTGGACGTTATCGTCAGCTTCGCTCATGTATCCGTCCACGCCCCCACGGCTTACGTCCGTCCCAAGATGAACCAGCGTGGAACTGGCAACACAATCTTGAAGGAGGCACGGCACCCGTGCATGGAGATGCAGGATGATATCTCTTTCATCACAAACGATGTTGCTCTCGTCCGTGGAGAGTCCGAATTTCTCATCATTACCGGCCCTAACATGGGTGGTAAATCGACGTACATCCGCCAAATTGGCGTCATCGCCCTGCTTGCTCAGGTCGGCTGCTTCGTGCCTTGCACCGAGGCCGAGCTTTCCATCTTCGACAGCATCCTTGCGCGCGTGGGCGCCAGCGACAGCACCCTCAAGGGTGTGTCGACTTTCATGGCGGAGATGCTCGAGACGGCAAACATCCTGAAGAGCGCGACGCGCGAGAGCCTGATCATCATCGACGAGCTGGGCCGCGGCACCAGCACGTACGACGGCTTCGGCCTGGCTTGGGCCATCTCGGAGCACATCGTGCGCGAGATCGGCGCGTTCGCGGCATTCGCGACGCACTTCCACGAGCTCACCGCGCTCGTCGACACTTACCCTCAGGTGCAGAACCTGCATGTTGTCGCGCACATCGGCGAGCGCCAGCAGGACACGGCGATGGCGGACGTTGACGACGGCGACGCCGCGGCCGCGATGGAAAAGCGCCCGGAGGTCACACTGCTTTACAAGGTGGAGCCGGGCGTGTGCGACCAGTCGTTCGGCATCCACGTGGCGGAGCTGGTCCGATTCCCGCAGAAGGTGGTCAACATGGCGAAGCGCAAGGCGGACGAGCTCGAGGACTTCTCGGGCAAGCACGAGGATGCCAACGCGCTGGGCGAGGAGGCGAGCAAGACGGAGGTCGAGGAGGGCAGCAGGATGCTGAAGGAGGTGCTGCTGAAATGGAAGGAGGAGTGCGCGAAGGAGGGATTGAAGGGGAAGGAAGAGCAGGTGGCGAAGATGAGGGAGCTGGTCAAGGGCAATGAGGAGTTGATGAGGAATCCGTTCTTCAAACGGGTGAGGGCGCTGTGAGTGAAGAAATGGGTGTTTTGTCATGGTGGATATGATGGGGGTTGCTTGGTGTGGCTCTATATGTATGGCGTTTTGGGTGGCACATGGGAAAAGGTCTGGGCCCGTTCTTCACTGTCGTGTAGCTGAAGCTCAAAAAGCTTTAGAGAATCCGGGGATGAATAGAAATCTTGATATCTGCGTCTGAACATTTGCTTCAACTGCTCACAAAGAAAGAGCGCAGCAACAGAGGGACAAACCCTTACCCAATCCGCTGTGTTGAACGAAGGCACAACATTTTGTCCGAATTTGCGATCGCCACTAGTATCGGCGCTTCGACAAGGACTTGCCTAATTGGGAGACTTCTGAATTTGGACCCTTTCAGGACCCTGCATCTTTTTTCCCCCTTCGATATTGACCCTTCGTCCTGTACAAACTGTAACCACAGCCATCCGTTCTTCTGACAAGATCCTCAACCCACAAACTCAAGTCACGCACATACTTGCAACGACACAAAGACTGATACCTCAGCGTCACTTGTTCTCAAACACGTTCAAAGGCACGACTTCACCTACACGCCGCACAACCCATCATGTCCTCCTCCGAAACCCTCGCCGACGGCATCGAGTTCGAAGACATGGGCAGATTCCTCACCGACGGCGACGACTACGACGGCGACGAAGCGAAAAGACCCAAGTCCAACAACGCCAGCTTCTCCCACGCCGCCACCGCCGAAGAACCGGCGCCGTACCCCATCGCCTCTGCCGCGCTCACGCAAGACATCTTCGGGCTGCTCGAGCAGAGCCGGTACAGCGCGCAGCTGCGCAAGGGCGCCAACGAGGTGCTGAAGCACATCCAGCGCGGCGGCGGCGAGCTCGTCGTGCTGGCGGCCGACTGCGAGCCGCTGGCCATCATCTCGCACCTACCGCTGCTGTGCGAGGACCGCAACGTGCCGTACGTCTACGTCGAGTCCAAGGTCGCGCTGGGGCGCGCGTGCGGGCTGGCGAGGATGGTGGTGGCCGCGGTCGTCACGGTGGATGAGGGCTCCGAGTTGATGGGTTGGATCAGGGAGGTGAGGGAGAGGATGGAGAGGCTTATGGTTTGAGCTGGCGGCTGTCTCTTGTTTTCTTTGCTTCCGGTCAAGAAAGGGGTATGGCGTTTGAGGGCTCTGGATCTTGGCGACAACTTGAGGGACGCCTTCGCTTGACGGTCGTGCTCAAGGCGTTGGGATCACTTGAAGTGAGCCGGCGGGTTTCATAAAACGGGATGAATCGGTTTACGGCAGGATTGGGACTAATATCAATGCTATGCCACACACTAACGCGCGCAGCTGGTATCTCCACCATCATCAAGAAGCTGTAGCCAACATTTGATTTTTTTTTCTCTTTCTCCGTTCTTGCCTGAAACCCGTGCATTATGTGCATAGAAGCCAAATGTAACTTTTCCTGTCAATGATAGAACCATCTAAGCATCCTCCGTCTTTGTCTTCTTCTCCCCAGCTGCGTCCTCGGGAGCCTCGGACTTCCGCTTAGTGCCGGCCGCTGCAGACCCACTAGCCGCTGCAGGCTTCTTCCGCTTGACGAGTCCGGAAATGTCGCTTGCGCCCTCGATCTTCTTCTTCTGCTCTGCCTGTTCCTCAGCCGGCGCCTGACCAAGCAGCTCGCCCAAAATACCCGAAAGGGGGTTGGAAGGATCTGCACCTGCAGGGTTTGTTGGAGCAGAGAGGGAGATGGCAGGCCCACGGAGTTCAGTGAGCTGAGCTCAAAGTCAGCGTGCGTTCTGAGAAGTTCAAAGTGATTGGTGGCTTGACTTACCCTGTTCTCCATATCTTCGATCATCTCTTTCACATCGGTGATCTGTGCCTTTGCGTCTTCGGTCTTATCGGCGGCAACGGAGGGCAGCGCTTCCTCCTCCTTGCTCACGCGCAGGCGACAAGACTCGATAGCTATCTCCATCTCTTTAGCAGCCTCTTCGCGCATGGCTTCATCGACCTTGGCTTCCTCGGGGTTGACCTTGCCACCTGTCAATCTGTTAGTATGCTCGTCCACATTGTCGGAAGGTATTCATAGCATACCAGATGCTTCAGCCTGAGCCTGAGCCTCGCGGACTTTGGTCATAGACTGGAATTCCAGGGCAAGTGAAAGCTTGTAGTGGGCTTCCGCAATGAGCGATGACTCCTTAGGTAGGTACTTATCCTTCAGCGCGAGAGCAGCGCGGAAGTCCGAGACGGCATCAACAAAGTTCTCATTCTCCAAACCAATCTCTGCCTGTAAATCGTGCGTATCCGCCAGCTTCTCCATCACCTTGCGCTCTTCAGGGTCAAGCTCTGTTGCTGGAGCCTTTCCCTTGCCCTTGCCACCATCGGACGTATCCCGCACCGAATTCTGTAGTGCCTCAAGCTGACGCGAGAGCAGAACGCGCGCGACATCGAGGATCTCGTAGGCAGTTGCGAGGTCGTCTTCGGGGTCTTCAGCACCGTCTTCCTCACCACCTTCCTCATCTTCCGACTCTGTATCCCAGTTTTCGTCTCCGACGATCTGGAAAAAGGGCTTGGTCTCCACAGTGGGGTCCGTCTCAGGCTTTACGCCATCCTTCTCTTCGACAGCAGCCTCGACAACCTCCTCAGCCAACTTCTCCTCTTTGTCCGGCAAAGTCTCAGCTGCAGCCTTGCCCTTCTGATCCTTTTTTTGTTTCTTTGCGGGCTTCTCCTCGTTCGCGACGCGCCCGCCGAGCACATCGCTCTTCGCAATGGCGACCTTGTAGAGGCAGCGGCCATAGCGGAAGAGAAGGTCGGCATTCTCGGGCGCCATTTCACCGTTCAGTTGCTCTTGCACCTGCGCAGCTTCCGAATAGATGTCGGCGGCCCCATTGTAGTTCTTGAGCGAGTACTGCAGATTTGCAGCCGCGAGCAGCTCCTCCAGCGTGCTGGGGCTGGATTCCTCGGGGATAGCGTCGGTGGACATGGTAATTATAGAGTCGCAGCGGTTTGTGAGGGCGATGGATGTTATTGGATAAGCGTGGTGATTGACGGCTCAAATGGTGGTGCTGGCGCAAGCTGGGGTGCAGAGAGCTTCATGAGCTGCGGGCGCGGAAGTTGCGACGGCAAAGCGGCACCGCGTGTGACGCGTTTTCGCGACGCGTCTCCCCGGCGCATCTCCCATCGCCGCGCCCGCACCACCACATGTCTCTACCACCAATTCGTCCATAATGGCCTCCATCAGTCGCCGCGCCCTCGAGCCCGCATCAGATCCCGTCCCGTCATCTTCACCAGCTTTTGCTACACCGCCGGTCAATCCTGCGCGTCCGCTGCGCACCGCACCTATTCCCGCACCGCCTGCTCTGAAGCCGACTGTTCTCCCGATACTACTCCCGCCTGCAACATTGAGACCTCTCGCATTCAGGACTTTCACGAAGAAACATAACCTTACCTTGACGTCTCCCGCTCTTGCTGCCCTCGCAACGTTCATCGGCAGACATTGTGGCTCAGGATGGCGGGAGGAGGGTCTCGCCGAGCGTGTGCTGGAGGAGGTCGCCAGATCATGGAAGAATGGTGGCGGCCAAGTGATCGTTGATGGCGACGGCCCTCTTCTAAAGGGCATATTGAAGACATTAGAGGGATGCATGAGCGGTGGTCGCGTGGTTCAAGTCAAGGGCCCGTCTTTGACTAGAGATACTAGCTTCAAGTTTGGAGACGGCAGTGGTGCAAACGGACGCCACCCGCTTTTGGAGAAGCAGGACAGCTTTGGTATGGGCGGCTTGAACGTTGCCGACGACGAAGAGGATGATGGTAGCAAGGATCCCAGGGACTGGATGAAGGTCGTCGGCGGCTTTGACCAGCCAAAGATGGTGTACAACGTCGCCAAGAAGCATTTCGACAGGTGCGGATTTCGTGAGACCTATTACATGGAGCTTATGCTAATTAATGGCAGGTCAACGACGAAACCGACCCTGTTCCCAAACCCTGCAGTGAAGACGGAAATGTTTCGTCAAAGATACCACATAATTCACCAGCGGCTGCTCCGAAACGAGGACTTCCAAACACCAACTTTCGCAAGCCGGTCTTCTATACAGCGCACTGCCTCCATTACGACTTCACAAACTAATAAGATTACTCCCATCTCCAACCTCCTGGGTCGGCACGGGTCAAACCACCTTCTACTAGCCCTTCTCACCATCTCGCCTACCGGCACTCTTGCATTGTCGGACCTAACCGGAAGCATCGCATTGGATGTGACTCATACAAGACCCATCCCAGAGGACGGAGTATGGTTCGCGCCTGGCATGATCGTCCTCGTCGATGGAACGTATGAAGAGGACTATGGTAACCCACATTCTGGGTCAGCGTCCGCACTGGGCGCTACGGGCGGTATTGGAGGAACCATCGGCGGAAAGTTTGTCGGCTTCTCCATTGGTCACCCTCCCCCAGAAAAGCGCTCGTTGACACTAGGGACTCCGCATTCGAGCACGGCCGCTGACCCAAGTGGAGGTGCGGTCGGCCCTGCCTTTGGATGGACAGACTTCCTTGGGACAGGGTCTGAAAGAGCAACGGGGGCCAGAATGCGGAGGATAGAGAATAGACTGCTGAGTGCCGACTCTTCCACCCATCGTCAGACGAAGATCGCCATTGCTGCGGACCTCAACCTCGACAATCCACAGTCTTTCACCGCCCTTCGTACCCTTCTCTCCACATACTCTGCCCTTCCGATACCCGAATTTCCGCTTGCAATTGTCCTCATGGGCAATTTTGTCAGCTCTGCCACGATGGCCGGCGTCCCGAATCAAGGAAGCATCGAGTACAAGGAGCACTTCAACGCCCTCGCTTCAGTGCTTTCCGACTATCCGCAGCTTGTTGCACGAACAACACTTGTCTTCGTCCCGGGCGACAATGATGCCTGGCCATCAGCTTTCTCCGCCGGGGCTGCGGTCCCATTGCCAAGGAAAGGCATCCCAGAGATCTTCACGAGCAGGATCCGGCGTGTGATTCAAGAGGCGAACCGAGAGGTGGGGGGTGCGGGGAAACGGAAAGAGGGTGAGGCAATTTGGACAACAAACCCCAGTCGGCTTACGTGGTTTGGAGTCCAAGGGGAGATGGTTCTCTTCAGGGACGACGTCACGGGCCGGCTTCGGCGCAGCGCCATTCGGTTCAAGAAGCCTGGCTCCGAGGAAGAGGAAGACGAGGATATGGGTGTAGAAGAGCATCGCGATAACAGCCGAGAAGCCACTGTTGCGTCAGTCATCGAGCAGCCGGACGACGAGGCGGCTATGGACGTCGACAAGCAATCGCAGACTAAACCTCAGGAACAACCGCTGGACCCTGACACCCTAACGGCTCGGACGCTAACGCGTACGCTACTGGACCAGTCCCACCTGTCACCATTCCCTCTGCATGTGCGGCCTGTGCACTGGGACTACGCGCATGTCCTCGGGCTGTACCCGCTGCCGACGGCGCTGGTGGTTGCGGATAAGGATGCCCCGGCTTTTGCTATCAAGTACCAGGGTTGCGCAGTCATGAATCCGGGGAGGATCGTCGACGGTAGGAGGGGCGACAGGGCAAGATGGGTGGAGTTTGATGTGAAAGAAGGGAAAGGAGTGGTGAAGGTTGAGGGCTAGACTTGATGACTGGACTGCAATGCCGAATTCATTTGCGCCGATGCCGCCACGATTCTGAATTGAGTCTTGTTGAAGCCGTGATGTTGCGGTCAGTCACAATCATCCATTCTTCTGACTCATTTTTTGTAATCATCCCCAGATTGACCAGACAGCTGGATCAGGCGAGGGTCCGCAAATGGCTGCATGAGATCAAGCTCACGCCGATCATCAGTGGATCTGCCCGAGCGCCGTGACTCTGCTGTGGAGAAAATCGTCGGCGTTAAGGCCACCCTCGGGGGAACTGAGTGGTCCGAGGCAACTGACAGCGACTGAGACTGGGGCGCAACCAGTTCGCCGGACTCCCGCGGTCGATATGAATCGGCGGGGGAGAGATGACGGCGACGGAGGTGGGAGGGCAAGCCGGCATCGGCAATTAAGCGTTATCGATATAGGAAGAGTCTTTGCAAGGACTTCCCGCTCCCGCCCTCACACCACCACATCCCGCACGCTACTGCGGCCGAAAGACTCGAACTGCAGAATTTTCTCCAATCACGCCTCGTCGGCGGCCTCCTTCACGGCCCCCAGCCCTACCCGCTCAGCTCCCGCCCGACAGACCCCGAACAGCTGACGGATGAGGCAAGTCGATCACGACCGATCTCGAGCCGGCGTTACCTCGTGCTGTACCATCGCGGCCACGCCGCGGAAAATGCGTACACAGTACTGTGTACTACGTACGCCACTAGCGGCGCCGTTGACGCGTAGCTCGCCACAGCTCGGGCCGGGGCTCACTTCGGGCGGCGCCGATTAGGTCGGATCTCGTGAGGCGCTGCGAAGCTTTCGACAAGCCGCCAACGCCCAGCAACACAGTACGCAATTGTATAACGCATATCAAAGACAAGCAGGTGGGCGGGGCGCAGCACCAGCGGAGCGGTGCGCTGAATATGTGCTCGCACCGGCCAGAAGCGAGCGCCTGCGTCCCTCGGTCGCTTGGAGACGACAATCCCCGGGGCGTCTGCCGGCGCCGTGCGAGCGTCTCCTCCGTTTTGGGACTCGCGACCCACCGGTCTTACATGAGAAAAACCATCAACGCTCTGGCCATGCGGCTGCCGACGGCTGACACGGCTCAATTTTCGCGACAATGGGGTCTAGTCACCAGCAGGTTTTTATTCATAGGCCCGTGTGCTCGCCATGTAGCTTTAACTTGCCGTTAGCTGTCAAGCTCGCTCAACTCCAACTCTGTCTTCTCTCCTGTCTCGCGACCTCCTGCCGTTAGCGGTTTCCATTACCACACCACTCACGTGTCTTCTGTTCCTTTTTACCTACGCGCTGCCCGCTACTGGCTAGTCGACCACTACCACCATGGAGCGCCAGGACGAGAAGGCGGTCGATGCCATCCAGCCCAGTGCCGAGCCCAAGAAGACCACTAATGACGCGACCAAGGAGCTTCCCGGTAGTGAGGGCTCCTCAATGGACCTGGAGAAGCAGCTCGAGGCCCAGGAGAACCTGAAGAGGAACCTGAAGAGCCGTCACTTGCAGATGATTGCCATTGGTGAGAACTGCTCCTGATCCTTGTGTCCATCCTCCGCGTTGCTAAGACCGCTCTCTCCACAGGTGGCACCATCGGCACGGGTCTTTTCATTGGTAGCGGAGAGGCCATCGCGGAGGCCGGTCCGGCTGGTGCCCTCATCGCTTATGCATTCGTCGGCTCTATCGTCTATTCCGTCATGATTTGTCTGGCTGAAATGGCTACGTACATCCCTGTTTCGGGTGCTTTCTGCCAGTACGCCGCGCGGTTCGTCGATCCCAGTCTGGGTTTTGCCATGGGCTGGATTTACTGGTTCTCGTGGGCTATCACGTACGGTCTTGAACTTACCGCTGCCGGTCTCATTATCCAGTACTGGGACGACAGCATCTCCGTGGGCGTGTTCATTGCCATTTTCTGGGTGGTCATCACTGCGATCAACTTCCTCCCCGTCAAGTTCTACGGCGAGCTTGAGTTTTGGTTTGCGGGAATCAAGGTGCTGACGGTCGTTGGCTGTATGTGGTCCATGCGCGAACTCCTGGGTTGCTTTTACTGACAAGTCCATAGTCGTTATTTTTGCCATTTGTGTTGATGCTGGCATTGGTCAGAATGGCTACCTGGGATTCCACACCTGGAGCTCCCCCGGTGCGTTCGCTCCCTACCTGCTGGAGTCCAAGGGCGCAACCGCCAAGTTTGTCGGATTCTGGGCCGTTCTTATCCAGGCTGGCTTCACCTACCAGGGTACTGAGCTGGTTGGTATCGGTGCCGGAGAGACCGCGAATCCACGCAAGACTGTTCCCGAGGCCATCCGCAACACTTTCTGGATGATCCTGCTGTTCTTCCTCGCCATCATTTTCTTCGTTGGTCTGCTCGTGCCCTACGACAACAAGCAGCTGGCTCTTGGCGGCGATGATGCTTCCTCGTCCCCCCTGGTCATTGCTGCTAAGCTTGCCGGCATCCCTGTGATTCCCGGTCTCATCAACGGTGTCCTGCTTACCGTTGTCCTGTCCGCCGCCAACGCCAACGTTTACTCGGGTTCCCGTATGATCATCGGTCTCGCGGACGCGGGGTGCGCGCCGAAGTTCTTCGCCAAGACGACCAAGCACGGTGTGCCCTACTGGAGTGTCGCCTTTACCGCGGCCTTCGGCCTTCTCGCCTTCATGAACGTGTCTAGCAGCGGCGGCGAGGTCTTCGACTGGTTCATGAACATCTCCGGTGTGGCCGGCTTCATCTCCTGGGGCTGCATCAACGGCTGTCAGATCGCCTTCATGCGCATCCTCAAGGCGCGCGGCATCGGTCGCGAGTCGCTGCCGTACATCGGTTGGGGCCAGCCCTGGCTCGCGTACTACGGCCTCTTCTTCAACGTCCTCATCATCCTTACCCAGGGTTTCACGGCCTTTATCCCGTGGGACGTCAGCAGTTTCTTCGTCGCCTACCTCAGCTTGATCATCTTCGCGGTGCTGTACTTCGGTCACAAGATCGTGTTCAAGACCAAGTTCGTCAACCCGCTCGAGGCCGACATCGATACGGGCAGGTTGCCGGCCGAGACGGAGGTGTGGGAGGAGAGCAACGACAACTTCTTCGCCAAGCTCAAGTGCAAGATTAGGGGTCAGTAGCTGCTTGCACCTGAAAGAATTCGGAGTGAAGAGGGATGTTTTCTTTTTTAATGTTAAAAATATGAAAGGGCGGGTCTAATGTGGATGATTCTCACGGGTTTTGGAAGAACAAAAAAGAGTCAAAAGTCGGTTTTAGCGCGCATGGTCGGCGATTCCGGGTTTTCTTTTTACTACATTCGCTGTACGATATATACTGTTGGGCATGATGGACAACAACAACAAAAAAGACGGTGGCGGGCTTTTTTCATATGGAATGACAAACAATAGTTATGATTCAAACTTGCGGCTTTTTCTTGCGTGGTGATGGGATACATGTGATGTGCAAGGCTTGCTGTTCGGCTCCATTGTGCTCAATCTCTCTTCGCTCCAACATCATAGATGTCGCGCTTCGTGAGCCTCAAATCGCCGTGTCTCTCACGCAAGTGGTTGCGAATCTCCATCGCACTGCGACCTTCGGCGGTCATCGACATGATTGTATCGAGCATACTGGCGGGGATGCTGTCATCACCAGGCGTCGCGGGAGCAGATACAGCGGTGGATTCGGAAATCATTGTGGTAAGCGGAGCAGATTGTCCGGCGTGTACGGCAGGCGTCGTTGCATGTTCAGCAGGCGCTGCGACACGTGCGGCATGATTTGCGGCAAACTCGAGGTCCAGAGCCCCTCCGATCTCAACAATCTCTCCATCCTCGAGAACCCGTGGTGAGGTGGTATCTTCAGCTGGCCCAGCAACCACAACAACTTTGTTGTATTGAGCCGGGTTTGCGGTATTCTCGGGCCTCGGAACCACACTGTTGGCGGCGGCGGTGTTGGTGGTGGTAGCGGCAACTCTTTCCTGTTTCCGGAAGCCTACGAAGGAACAGCGCTGTAAGTATCGAATGCCAGGAGTTGTCAGCATTCAGTTCAGTATGCGTACGCTGACCCCGCTTTCTCCTTGCTCGCTTTGCATTCTTTGTCTTGAGCGGTCCAGAAGGAGGGGGAGGAGGGGGAGGAGGTGGTGGCGGGCGTGCAGGGAGAGACATGATGACAACGATAGCAGTAGCAGCGGTAGCGGTGGCGCGAAGGCCGCAGAACACAAGTGGTGTTTGTGGGTTGTTGGGAATGGAAGACGAAAGTGAGATTACTACTCGAGGCAGTAATGGTGAGCTCCTTCCCGTACTTTTTGTCTTGCGACATGGGAAGGCAAGTGCCGACTGCGCACGCATCAGACTAGCAAAAGCATGAATGAACCATTGAAGCATGCACAGAACCGGCAAAGCCGGAATCCCCAGTCACTTGATCCATTGGAATAGTGAACGAATCAAAAATGTTGTTGACTTATCCAGCGGAAAGGTGGAAGTTGCAGGAGAGTTTGGGTGACACCAATGCGGCTCAAAACTGAGTGATTATGTAACTTACCCCCCTTGTCCGCCAAGAAAGTGCATCCGGTTTGCGACGTCCGAAGTGGCTTGCCGTCCGCGCCTTACTTTTTCTAACATGCTACAGCGGCTGAAAACGGGGTCGCAGCTCGCTGATTGGTCAACGCCGACGACAGCTCCTTCACGTTTCTTTTCCCAAATCTTCGGAAGCTCTCTGCCGACAACAACCTGTCACCATATCCTTTTCACCCAATTGGGAAAAGGAAACAAGACGGCGCCATGTTCGACACCATCTGCAACCTCCCTCTGAGCTCCGACCTCTTCGCCCAGGCCATCCACCCCAAGGAGCCGCTCGTCGCCGTCGGCCTCTCCGCCGGCCACGTCCAGACCTTCCGCCTGCCGCCCGTCGCCACGCCGGAAGATGACAACGGCTCGGTCGGGGACGCCGCGGCCGCGAGCGAGAATGGCTTAGGGGAGATCGAGACGGCGTGGCGCACGCGGCGGCACAAGGGCAGCTGCCGCAGCCTGGCCTACAGCATCGACGGCGAGGTCCTGTACTCGGCCGGCACCGACGGCCTGGTCAAGGCCGCGAGCAGCGAGACGGGCCAGGTGCTGAGCAAGATCAATGTGCCGCGCATTGGGTATGTCGCGACTCTTCCTTCCACCACTCGTACCATCGGATGTCCTATTTTTTCCCAGCAGCTCTTTTTCGCTAAATGCCCCGATTGACAGCAACACCAACACCGAGATCGACCCGCCCTCGCTCCTCCACGTCCTCTCCCCGCAGACGCTGCTCCTCGCCACCGACTCCTCCCCGCTGCACCTCTTCGACCTGCGCGCGGACCACACCTTCCCGTCGCTGCGCGCCGCGGCGACGCACTACCCGCACGACGACTACGTCTCCAGCCTGACCCCGCTCCCGCCGTCGGCCGCCAGCACGTCCGGCTTCAGCAAGCAGTGGGTGACAACGGGCGGCTCGACGCTGGCGGTGACGGACCTGCGGCGCGGCGTGCTGGTGCGCAGCGAGGACCAGGGCGAGGAGCTGCTGTCGTCGCTGTTCGTCGGCGGGCTGGGCAAGCGCGGCACGTCGGTCGGCGAGAAGATCATGGTGGGCGGCTCGGGCGGCGTCATGACCATGTGGGAGCGCGGCGTGTGGGACGATCAGGACGAGCGCGTGACGGTCGACCGCGGCCCCGGCGGCGGGGAGAGCTTGGACGTGCTGGCCATGCTGCCCGAGGGCGTCGGGGCCGGCGGCAAGGTCGTCGCGGCGGGCTTGGGCAACGGGCTTGTGCGCTTCGTGCGCATCGGCTCGAATCGCGTCATTGGCGAGATCAGCCATGATGAGACGGGCGAGAGCGTCGTTGCGCTGGGCTTCGATGTCGGTGGGAGGCTGATCACGGGCGGCGGGCAGGTGGTCAAGGTGTGGCATGAGGGTTACGGTGGTGTTGGAGAAGATGATGGCGATGATGCGACGGAGGGCGCGAAGAGGCCGATGGACAGCGACGATGACGACGACAGCGACGATGGCAGCGATGCGGACAGCAGCGACGACGGGGGCGACCGGAAACGCAGGAAGAAGAGGAAGAGGTCTAAGGGCAAGGATCAGGCCAACACCAAGGCGGTTGTGCAGAAGTTCACGGGCTTGGATTAGAGTGTGCGCAACACTATTACTTCTGGAGGGGGCCGCCCAAAAAGAAAGGAAAAGTTATTGGTTTACGACGACGGAGCATTGGCTAATGGCCAGGCATTCGTTACTTTGCACATAAAAGATATACCCCTGTACACAGCAATGGACGATGGCTGGAACTCATGCTGGTGCGGGAGGCTGTTTCTACCGAGTACCTTTCGTTTTGCCACAAATGGTACCTGCTCAATCCTCTCAGGGTGGAAACGAGTACGGCTGGCTGTTCAGGATGGGGATAGAGCCCAGTCCGACTCAAGGAGTATTCCTGGGGAAGAGAAAGATTTGCACTTTCGGTTGATATTCTACCTAAGAAAAGTCCTGGCTTTGGCAGAGCGGCAAGTAACGCGCCGAAAAGACACTATCGCCACAGCACGCTTTACGGTGCTGCATCGTGGCCGAAATAAAACTAGATTTCATTGATTTGGTCATTGCAACGCTTAAGAAACTATACCTTCCTCGCTTTGGCGGCATCAGTTCAATATTTGGGTTTGACGACTTACCCGGTGTCTATAAGCCCGTCTATTCACTTTGGCTTTGATAATGATGCAGCTGGTATTGCCCTCCTACGGGTAGTAGTGTAGATAGGGTGCGGACGTTACGGAGGTAGGTAAAGGAAGCACGTAGGAAAAGAAGATCTAACAGGTCAGAAAAAAAGGGAAAAAAGTGAGACTTCAACGCCCTTCAGCAATCCGATAGGCCGGATTCGAACTGAGTATCTATAGGTAACAAGTCTGGGGGCCCTCCCAATGAGGCAAGTCTCCACCGTACCGATTTCATTGGTATCCCAGACCGAAGTCAGGAGCAAGGTCGCATCAGCATGAAGGGATCAGAGTCAACCTACATCGTCAGAGTTACGGATTCGGGTGGTTACTAAGAATTCTCGCTGAAAGGCAATATATACCCACACAAATGCCAACAACCTAACCTTCACCTTCCCCGCCAGCATCCCGCTCCCTTAAAGCAATGAATAATAGCCGTACGGAAGCCTCAAGCTTTAGCATTGCCCCCACTTTTTGCGGCATCATCGAAGCTAAGTGAGGTGTCTCGGTACACGCGGAGGAGGGTGAAGCACTCCAGTGGCCTCACCTCGCTTCAAGAGACCAGCGGGTACAACCACCGGGCAGTCGTACCTTCCTCATATACCCACTGGTTCCTTCCTTTTCAGTTGAATGCTTCGCTTAGCCTGCCTTGCCGGGCTGGTGCCACGATGGTCCAGTATTTTATAGCCAGTACTGCGCACAACACCATGACTTCTTCCTCTGCGCCTCGCCTTCGACACCAAGCTCTTCGGCCTCTTCCTGCTCCTCGCGCGCCCACGCCCTGCCCGCTTCGTCGCCCCGCTCCTCTCCTGCGGTCATCATGCCCCGCAACCTCTGTCCGCTCCAGCCGTTCGCCGGCACCGTCGTCGTGGACAGGGACTTCACGAACGATGACAAGTCAGCCAAAGACTTCGCCCGGGCCGCCTGCGGCCAGATCACGCCCGCCGACCCCAAGATCTCCGCGAATGCGCTCGTGGCATTCTCCGACGCGTCAGCCAGGGAACGCGCCGCCGAGCCGGCCGCCTGCTGGTGCAGCTGCGCGGTGGCGTGGCGCATGTACGGCGAGACGACCTGGGAGACAGAGGGCGAACCGCTGCCAGACCTGCGCGAGAGCGCCAATAGCGAGCTGAAAGGCGTCGTCAAGATGCTTTCGAAAGCTGAGCACATCACTGCCAGCTATGACACCACAACCACAACCACCACCAACACCAACACCAACACCACCACCACCACCATCTCCCCTGCTGCCGCCGCCACCCCGGCGGCCAAGATCGAGTCGCTGTACGGCTTCTGCGACAACGAGGCCGCCGTCGTCCAGTTCCGCGACCTCGGACGGCATCCGGGCGGCAGCAAGTGGCCGGCCAAGCTCGACAAGCGGCTGCTCCGGGAGGGGTTCGCGCTGGCGGAGAAGCTGGAGGCGCGGGGGATCCGCGTGCACCTGCACTGGGTGCGGGGGCACCGGAACGTCGAGGGGAACGCGCTCGGGGACGAGGTGGCGGCGGCGAACCGGCCGGACGTGCTGCAGCCGTTCCTCCACCCGGTCAAGTGGCGGTGCAGCGGCCGCAGCGCCAAGTCGCTGGCGCCGGCGGAGAGAGAGAGGGAGAGGAGGAGGGAGCAGGAGGGGCTCCGCGTGGGCTTCAGCATCGCCGCCGCCAACCGCCGCCTATCGCGCGCGTGGCCCTTCACCTTGCTGAAGAAACGGATGAAGTGGCTGAAGAGGAGGGAGAAGGCGGGGCTGCCGGGGGTGGCGGAGAAGATGCGGGACGTGAGGTACGCGTGGGAGCATACGGCGGAGGACGAGGCGAGAGCTCTTCCGTTTCGCATCCTGCCGTCCGTCGCTCCTGCGCGTACCGTGGACGAGGCGGTGGGGGAGAGTTGGGAGGAGGAGGATGAGGATGACGACAACGACGACGACGACGACGACGACGACACGATGTGCTTGGAGTAGCGGGTGGTGGGGAGGGGGGGTGCTGGTCGCCTTTTCTTTCCAGCTTGTAGTATAGTTATTGATACCCCGTTTTGCGTCGCCGCCGATGGCTATCGGCAGGCTTTCGTCTTTCTTTCCCTACCAGGACATGCTCACGTGCGGTAAGTATCTACCTCTCAAGCACCGCTTTGGACATCTGTGGACTCGCATCAACAGCGCCATCTGTTGTATTATTGAGGTGGGCTCGGCTTGAAAGGCTAATAACCCTCTTCGAATGCGGAGTTGGCAGTTGACGATGTGGCTGTCACAGACCGGTTGAAGGATGATTAGAAGGCTTTGGGTAAGTCACTATGTTCGAACTGAATTACTGACGGGTCCTGCAGCTTTCGGAGCACTTTGAATAAAGTACGTGGCCGATTCACGTATTTTTCAAGTGAGATCAAAGATTTGCCAATCCATGGCAGCAATGTTCGAAGCTTGGTTCTTTGGCAGGTTTGATCTACGCTGGAATTTTCTGGGAGAGTGAGTGAGAGTATTACTAAATGAGTATGTATTACTACGTAATGCGGGCAATCGTTTAGGATTATGTATGTATAGTATGTCTGTTAAAGGATAGAGCTTGGTGCATGTCCACGCAGAGACAGCCTCCCCTGGTCGAGTCCCGTCGCCCGCACACTGCCCCCATCATCACCTCTCCACAACAGCTACCGACCCTTCTTCTTTCTTCGCGTTCCCCTTTCCCTCTTCCTCCCCGAACCCTCCACGCACCACACCGACCTCCAACACGGGCCCCACGTAGACCTTCCTCCCCCAAAGCGCCCAATACGCCAAACTCCACGCCACCCCGCCGCCAAACACCACCCCGCTCCAGTTAACCTCCTTCGGGCCCTCCACCTCCCGCGTCGGCGGCCACAGCGAGAAGAACGCGCCGATCAAGCTGTACGCCACCGCCGCCCCGACGACCGGCACGGCGACGGCGTTCGCACCGAGGTTGAAGGCGCCGAAGGGGAGGGCGGGTCGGCCGCGCGTGCGCTTGAGCAGCAGCACGGCGGCGGGCACGACGAAGGTGGCGTAGCTGGCGACGACGACGAGCGAGGTGAGGGCGTTGAAGGCGACGGCGGAGGCGATGTTGATGAGGGAGAGGAGGGAGGCGGTGGCGGCGGTGGCGACGAGGGCGTTGAGGGGGAGCGTGTTTCTCGACCCGGCGTGGACGACGACGCGCGACAGCCACGGGGAAAACGGCAGCCCGCGCTCGCGCGCGAACGCCCACAGCATGCGGCTGGCCGAGGCGAGCACGTTGACGGTCGCGGCGATGCAGACGAAGACGAGGAAGGCCGACATGGCGGTGGCGCCGCCGAGGTCGGCCGCGTTGGCGAACATTTGGATGGCCGGGTAGCCCGTCGGCGTGGCGAGGATGGACGACGGGTCGCTTCCGAGGCAGAAGGCGATGGCGATGACAGCGCCCAGGCCGAGGATGCCGTTGAGCACGACCGAGGCGAACATGCTGCGCGGGATCGTCGTCGAGGCGTGCTGGATCTCTTCCGCCAGGTGCGAGGCCGCGTCACAGCCTGTAGGGGTCAGTGGCGGTTCGCTGATGGTGGAAGGGGCGGAGAAGGCATGTTCACTTGCCGACGAAGCAGTACATGGTGGCGGTCAAGCCGACGAAGAAGGACAGGCCGTCGGTCGACCAGCCTCCGCCGTTGTAGAAGGTTGCGAACACTTCCTTTGCGTTTGCACGCGGCGCCAGGACTATCAGCGGGATCATGAGGACGAAGAAGCCGGCGATGTGGAGAGCTAGAAAGATGAGTTCGAGGACCGGGAGCAGCGGCTTGGTAACGGTGTTGGCGAAGAGGGCTACGAGGATGATTGCGATGTGCAGGAGCGTGCCGTGCCAGCGCTGGAAATCGTAGTCGGGGTAGTTGAGCACCAGTAGTCCTTGGATCAGCGTGCCTCCCAGGTATCCGGCGGATGCTGTCGTGCACTGCCAACCAATGACGCAGAGCCAGCCGGTGATGTAGCTGAGGAACTTGGAGCACGAAGGAGGGGATAGGACTGCGACCCTGAGAGAGAAATGAGTCGGCGAGTATCAGTCCTGTTGAAAGCGTAGGTACCAATTGTATTGGCCTCCAGCCAGCGGGATCCTGCCATAATTCCGTCAACTCGGGCACAAGACGGCACGACGGTGAGGTTTCGAACATTGAAGCCATCTCTGCCATTACCAAGACTTGAAGCATACTTCCGATCCAAACGAAAGTGTAGCCATAGATGAGTCCGGCATTACCCCCGTTCAGAAGACTTCCCTGGAAGACACTGAGCGCTATCAGTGTCCATTCTCGAAATGGGGACTCGCGGTCTTGCCGACATGAGCATCGCCTCCCATGTTGCGACAAGACAACATGCGAAGCCAACGATAGGCACGAGACCGAAAATGCGCTGCAAAGCAACATGTCAGTGATCAGTATACATGCTGCTGAATCGGAGCCAATTACCTTCAGTTGTGCCTTTTTACCAAAGCGTGCCATGTCCTCTGCATCACTGCTATAAACCGACTCACTGGCTGGCTCGTGGCCCGTTGGCACGTTTTCGACCGCCATTCTACGCGTCTGAAATCTTAGCGCAAGCAAAACGAAGGAGCCGAGGAACAGAGCGCGATTGTTAATAAACGCGGCCGCGAGTTGGATGATAAGCACGAGAACTCCACGGGGTACAGGAAAAAGCGACGTCTTGGGGGGCCGCGGTTGGCCATTCTCGTGGGCTGAAGCGTTGTGCAGGGTCTGACATGGTGTCGTACATATGCATGTTGCACCTAGCTTAGAGCTGATATCAATCTACCTCTTGCAGCAAATGATCAGCATTCCTGCCTTAGCTGGCGATATATGTTCTGGGATGAGCACGGCTATTAGGTGACCTGGTAAAACATGGGCGACACAAGCTCAGCACTCGGTTGGAAAAGGTCTCGCTTCGTTGGTCTTGATTGAAAATCCCTCGCATATGCGCGAGCCAGTCGGATGGTCCTGCAACCGCACCGACATCGAAAGTGGGGTAGCACATCTGCCATGTGTCTATCTAGACTTGACCAGGGACACTGTTGTGGAACAGTCTTTTATTCGGGAGCCCGTCAGCCTTACCGTTTTCCCGACTGAACATCAAACAGTCTGATACTTGTCTGCTTTGAATCGGAGCGAATTCTCTGTCGGAGAATCGCACCGCGTGGTATCGGCGGGTAAATGAGGTTTCAGAGCTTGTGTTGGTTTGGCCGAGGGCGCTGCGAGGAGACGTCAGGAACTGTGATGAGTGTTACGTTGTTTCCTCCAGCCCACTGCCTTTTACTTACTCAGTTCTGCAAGCCTCGCCTTCCTTGGTGCATCTGGATCGGCACCGACTGCCTCGAGCCACTTCGGGTCGACCTCCTTCAGATTCAGATAGGGCGACAGATCCGAACCGGGTATCTTGCTCTCGCGTGTGAAGCCCATTCCCAAGAATGCCCACATATTGCGGTTGTTCTCGTACTTGATTTCGTAGTCTTCGTAGCGAGGCTCCGATATCGTCCGCACTGATGCGCAGTCAGCACCTGGTTTCATCGCCCGTCGTTGGACAACTTACTGTAATGCAGCGAGGAACCAGGCCATACAGCTGGAGAATCAGGGTTAGCCCAAGTCCAACCACAATTTGCAATCCCCCCTCGAAACTCACCGTTGATGCGACCGGTATCGTTGTTCTTGTACCAGGAGCGACAGCTGTCCTTCCACACGGTATGCTTGTACCATTCCTGCGCATGCTCATTGAACATGTCCGTAACGTCTTGCTTGGGTACGAAGCTCTTGATATGCTCCTTCTGCAGTTTCTTAATGAACTTCACAGTGTAGTTGACAACCTCTGCCAGTGGGCCGGCAACGCTGCCGTTCTCGACCGGCCTGCATAGAATGAGACAGTCAGCTGCTGCTAGCGCCGTGTAACTCGGCTTTAGCCCCCACGTCATCAGCGACTTACCACGTCGGCCCGATGTACATGAAGAAGTTGGGCATGTCCGGCACCGTGATCCCCAGATAGCTCTCGGGCGCATCCTTCCACTTCTCCGCAAGGTCGACGCCGTTCCGCCCGACGACGGGGAAGCGCGGGCGGTAGGTGACGTCGAAGCCGGTGGCGCAGACGACCGTGTCGCACTTGCGCTCCACGCCATCCGCGCCAACAACGCCGTCCTCGGTCAAGCGCTCCACGGCGGTGAAGTGAACGTCGACGTTCTCCTTGGTGACGGCCTCCATGTACGGGTCGCCGGGCGTGACGCGCCTGCAGCCGATCTGGAACTTGGGCGTGAAGCCCTCGACGAGGCGCGGGTCCTTGATCCACTCCTTCATGCGGGCGCGCATCGTCTCCTGCGCCTCCGCCTGCTTCTCGCCCTTCGCGTACATGACCTCGAAGATGCCGTTGACCTGGTCCTCGATCCCCTTCGCGTGCTCGACCATCTTCCGCGGATCCCGACGGAACTCCTCCTTCGCCTCGTCGTCGTACTCGACAATCTTCCCCGCGTTGTCCGTCAGCTTGACGAACCACACGCCGGTGCGCACGAAGACGTCGAGGTGCTCGACGTGCGGCTGCATGTTGGGCACCGTCTGGATGGAGCTGGCGCCGGAGCCGACGACGGCGACGCGCTCGCCCTTCCACCGCTCTTGCTGGTACTCGCGCGGCCAGCGCGCCGTGTGCACGACGCGCCCCTTGAACCGGTCCTTCAGGCCCGGCAGGTCCGGCCACTTGAAGTTGTTCAGGATGCCCGTCGCGTACAGCAGCACGTCGCACTCCTCCTCGAACTCGCGCAGCACGTTGCCCGCGCCGTCGCTCTGCCGCAGTTGCACGTGCCATCTGCCCGCGTCTTCGTGCCAGCGCGCCTCGACGACCTCGGTGTGGAACGTCATGTACTTGCGCAGGTCGAACACTGAGCACACCTTGTCGAGGTACTTCCAGATGTCCGGCGCGTGCGAGAAGTAGCGCGGCCAGTCTGGGTTGAGCGCGAAACTGATGGCAATTATTAGCGTTTGAGCCATTGACGTCCGTCTAGGTAACGACGGGATTTGATGCCGAAGAGCGGGACTGAGAAGACGACTTACTTGTAAGTGTACGCGTGGCTCGGGATGTCGCAGGCGCACCCGGGGTATCTGTTTTCCAGCCAGGTGCCGCCGATGTCCTCGTTCTTCTCGTAGATCTTGAAGTCCACGTTCTCGCAGCTCTTTTGGATGTTGTACGCCAGCATGATGCCCGAGAACCCTGCGCCGATGGTGAGCACCTTCACCCTGCGCGTTTCCGGGTCGTCCAGGATGATGTCCGGGATGTCATAGCCCGCGGACCCGGGCGTCGAGTAGTCCCACTTCCCATCCTTGACGAAGCTTTGGGCGATTGAGTTGAGATCTGGTGCCATGATGTGTGATGGTGAGCTCGAAGAACAGTGAAGGGATGGAAGCTGATTTATTCGGACGTCGGCGGTATTTGTAGCTACACCACAAGTGGAAGAGCAAACCGCGGGCGATGCTTCTTGCTGGGCTACCACAACGCGGGGATTCCGCTGCTCTTCGGACATTTCAGATGAGGACACCATCGATAACCAGTCCTCATCAATTATGGAGTCTACACACCTCCTCGACCAATAGCCATCATCACGTCAGGCGGCCCCGCCTCTCCGCTTGTTTCAGTCCACTCACCAAACTTATCTCTTTCGCTATAGCCGACAGGGAGCCTAGCCAAGGTAAGCTGGGACCCAAAACAGCGGATATAGTATTCGCGTCATGACGCGTGAAAACACACCGGTTCCACCACATCATGGGTCAAGGACAGCAAGCCGAGAACCCCGCTCCATCACGAGTGCCGGAATGGAAGACGAGTACACAGTAGAACCATCGCATGACGTGCCTATGCAGTCCACTCCAGACCGACAACGACCGCTTTTCCCAAACGGGTAAAAACCGAACATGGTCCGGTCCCTGATAGGCCAACGGCAGTAGTAGGGCAGGGAAAAACCACGCAAGGTTTGGGCGAAACCGACCCGGAGATAAGCAAACCCAGTAAGGTGTGGCTGCAGGCCGTGGGACGGGACCGGGAGGCGAAGGTACCCGGCGCGGAGAAGAAACGCTTGCCTGTGTTGGGTGGGTCTTGCATGCACCCTAACGTCAATCCCGAGGTTAACGGGCTAACTGCTCCACACGCCTCCTCATCCTTATTGCGGGGGAGCTGCTGTACACTTGACTCTTTTTGCTCATGTGGCGCTGATACATCTAAAAAATTGGAGCCTGTCGTGCCCTGAAGATTTCTCTGACGGCGAGACAAGTATTGATGCTCCTCTTGGTACGTTGTATTGCCCTAGGGTGTGGGAGACAATCCCTGCGCGAGAGAGACGCGCACTCATCTGCAGGTCAGCTTTATGTGACCCAGCAAATGATTATATGAGCGTCCAGAATGCCATCTTCCCGTGGACCGAGCGGGTCCGCTAGTTCGTAGGTTAGCTGTAAGGCTGGGCGATTGCCCGCTTCCGTCTTCCCAGAAGCGGATCACACGACATCCGGCTCCGAAACCTCGACGCCTTGCCTTGGGAAGTAGAGAGTTCGAAAGGCTGTCATGTAGTCGGAGCGTTCTGCCCCACGGATCAATCTCCTGCCTATTTTCCATGTCAGTCCACTTCACAGTTCGACTCAAGGAAAGAGAGAAATCGAACGCCCAACGAGGTAACCGTGTGGCGTCGTCCGGTCGATGAATGCAATCCGCAATTCCCTAGCGGTCTAGGCCGACACTCGCTCTAGACCTGTGTATTTCTAATCATCGAAGAAGCTACAAGTATCGTACATTGCTCGTGGAAGAACGTAAGGTGAAAATCCAAGGGTAGCAGGGGACGGGGAATGATCGATGACATGAATTCTAAAAGCGGCGCGAGACGAAAGAAGAAAGCAAAAAGAAGCAAAAAACAGGGGGTAATATCTCCCTCCGCGGGCTGATGAGCGCGCTAGACTCACCGCCATACCATTCCGATCCAGCGCCTGATGTGGGGGGAATATTTGTCGTTACAGTGATTTTTCGTCAACAAAATCATACTCTCAACAGAATGAAGGCAAGGTCCTTCTATGCCGTCACCGCCCGGACCGCTTGAAGCAGCAGCCCGAACATGAATCCTCTAGAAACGTCTTCAACTTGCAAGCAATCAAACACCTTGCCAAGCGCCTCGCCACTCGCTGCCTGACCCATTACGCTCGTGAGCGCCTGTGGCATACCGCGCTCAACGAGCAGCTTGCGAGCCTTGACCCGCAGCTTCTCCTTCTCTTCATCGCTCATCGGCGGAGGCCAGTTCTTCCTCTCCTCCTCCGTTGGCATGGTATTGAAGCGCAATTTTTCAATATGCGACGCAATACCGGCATCGGATGAGTTTGCCTCCAGTACTGTGTCTTGCAAGAGGACACGGATGCTTTCGAGCTGCGGGTTTCCAGGGCGTAGCAGAAACGTCTTGGCGGCTCCAAGAAGAGTCTTCCGGATCTGCCAGGCTGAAGAAAGCGTGTAAAGCTCGTTGATAATGGCGAAGAAGAGTTCTACAGCCATCTGTGTCTCGTTCTCGTTCAGCGGTTTTTGCTTGGGTTCAGCCTTCACCTTCCCAGGCTCCGTCTGTGAACGCGGCAGCTTGGGCGGACTGGCCCCTCGGACTGGCTCACTGAGCATGGATTCTCTAGCCGTTGAAGCCCTGGAGAGGCGTCTGGACTCCTCGCTGCGGCTGCCGCGCTTTCGCTCCGGACTCAACGGCATACCCGGCTCACCATACGTATCGGAGATGTCGGATGGTGGAGGAGGAAGGTTAAGGATTTGATCACCACCCATAAGTGGAGAGATATCCAAACTTTCTCTTTGCGATGGCGCTCTGCTCGGATTGCGGCTGTGAGTTCTGCTTCCTCCATAAGCTGAAGACTTTGACGAGTTTGGCCGAGGTTTGTTTTCGCTGTCCTCTGGATTGTAGCTCGGCCGGCGTTCCATTTGAGGGATAGGCGCTGGCTGCTGGTCAACCACTGGGAGGCTGCGAATACTCTCTTGACTGCGTCGGGCAACAGGACTGCGAATGCTCTCGGTGCTTCGTCTTCCGCTAGCGCTGGTGGAGAGCATGCTTTCCGATCTCAAGTGGGAAGCGTTAGGCAGCTCAGAGACAGTGCTCTCTGCCCTCCGGTGTCTACTCGCCCCTGATGCCTCCTCCGTCTTGTTGTTGCTGTTGCTGCTGGGAGGATTGGCCATGCTCTTTCTCTTTGGTCCCAAGCTACCAAACACTCCAGTGACACCACCAAAAATTGCTTTGCTACTAGCCGCAGCCTGGTTTGGAGCTTTGGACAAAGTGTCGAACATGCCCTTCCCCATCTGCTCGAATGCGGATGGAGTAGGCCAGCCAAATCCTTTATTCGCTCCCGGAAGCCCGTTATCTTTCTCGAGGAACCTCTTTAGACCTTCGCTCTCGGCAAGTGGCTGCCATCGAACAGCGTCGTTCAGGTATCTCTCTAGTTCGCCACGGAGCGAGTTCTTGGTGTGGCCTTTCCAGGCAGGCAGGTTAGGATGAGATTCTGTGAACCCGACTCCAGAGACAACGGAGATACGTCGTAGGACCTCATGCAGGATCTCAAAGTCCGCATATTTTCTTGAGATCATCCAACCGGGGTGGGCTGAAGAAGCAGGCTCAATCTGAACGAAGTAGTCGCCCACCGGTTTCGATTTTACCACAGACTTGTCTCCAGGTAAAGAGTCGTCGAAGATGGAGATGTTTGCGTTGTACAGGGTCAAAGGCGGTGGTTTGCTGCCGACGCTCTGAGGGCGTCCGCCTAGCGCTGTCGGAGTGGGCGATGTGACAATCTGATCGAAGCTGGTGAATGCCTGTTTTGGTGCTGTTGAGGTGGATTTGGGCGACTTCTCTTCGTCCGATGAAGACTTTCGGACTGATTCGCTTGTTGGATCTCTCACCTTCGAAGATTCGTGCAGGCTGGTTTTCCCAATAACTGAGTCATGAAGAGACTGAGGACGTTCCTCGTTCTGGTCGCTCTGGGATGATGTCGGCGTGAACGCTTCCTGAGGCGTGCCATCCGAGACCTCGTCGCTTAGTCCCGAGGTGGACTTCTTCCTACCCAGCTTTGTCTCCTCGCCCTTGCCCTTCTCTTCGTTGTCGGGGGGTTTGGTTGCCTCTTCCTCTTGGATCATCTGTGTCAGCCGTTGGGCCTCCTTCATCGCTTCATCCATGGCTTCCTGAGCTTTGCTGACAACCCGACGATGCGTTGCCTTAGTCTTGTTATCCTCGGTCTGCTTTGCTTCTGTCTGCTCCTTCTTCGCTGCCGTCTCTGCGACGGTCATATGGTCTTTGACTTCCTCGAGCTTGCGGCCCTTTGAACCCTGAACCCCAGCATCTATCTCTTTCATGAGCTCTGGCTCGCCTTCCTCGAGCATGTAGACTATCCAGCCGTTGATCCACTCGGGCTTGGACATGGTAGTCAGTGCCATCTCAAGAACAACCTTGGCAAGGATTTGCCTCAGGAATATGCGTGCCGGCTTGCAGTTGTAGGTCTTAGGCTCCAGATAATTCTCCAAGATATCCTCCGCAACAGCATCAAACTTCTTCTCCTGATGTTTTCTATCCAAAACGCTCGACAACTTGCTTTCCGGTTTGAGCCGCAGGTAGGACTGGACCGCTTCGACGGCGGTTGTGGACGGAGAGCCTCCGATGGCATCGGACAACTCGTTCAAGAAAACAATCATGATAGCGGATGAGTTCGTAAGGTACTCGAGGAAGAAGTCTGCCGGACGCTTCCGGGCAAGATGATTGGAAATAGAGAGAATGAAGGCGGTCAACGTTTGGCGGCAGGCAGTTGGGAAGGCCAGTTCGGTGGGCACGAGCGGGCCGTACCACCATCTGTAGAGCCATCAGCTACACTTTCAACAAAAATAGCGAGATGTCGCGTGACGTACTTGATATAGTCGCGCACAATGGCATCGGTCAGGTCTGTCAGCGCGGTGGCCGTCTCAGGCTGGAATGTGGAGTAATCCAGTTGCTTTCCAGAGAAGAGCTGGATATCAACTTCGGAATCCCGCCGGCGGGAAGACTGAGAATCTTTGTTCTGCGCGCGCACGTCCATAACCCTCTTGATGATGTCAAGGCCGATCTCCTTCCGCCGCCGCTCTTGGGCGGCACGCGTGGCATCATCAGGGAAGCCGCGGAGGGAGCCTTCCCACTGAGCGTGTAGAACGATGCCTCCGACGACGCCGATGAGGACGAGGCCGACTCTTCCCAGCACCAGGTAGGTCGTAGCTCCCAGACCCACCAGGCAGGCCCCGAGCGTCTCGTTTGTAGCGGTCGACAGGAAGTTCAGCGCGCGGTCGGTCAGCGCCTGCAGGTTGACGGGTGGCGGCGGCGCATCGCCCGCTGGCGGGCTCACAGCGTCGGCGGGCGGGGCATGGCTGGCGGCGTCGTGGGCTGGGTGGGCAGATTGCGGCGAGTCGCTAGGCGGCTGCTGAGGCGGCTGGTCGGTCGAGGTGCTCATGGCTCTGGGTGCCTGGAAGGGCGCATTTGCTCTGCAGAGGACTCGAGAGGACTTCGGGCTACACAAAAGATGGGAGGGAGTCTAAGGGGCTGCGGCTTGGGGCGTTTCTAATTGTGTGTACGTTCCTGAGCGAAGTAAGCTGATGCTGATCGGAGGGCGCGCACGGGGGCGCGCCCCGGGGAAGGGATCACCGCCAGGGCGGCAAGGATGACGCAGGGCACGGGCCCGCCTGTCCAAAAGCTTGTCGCGCGCTGATCTAAAATTTGTGAGAACACCCGCCAAAAAATTCACTGCCCGCCATGGCCGCCTGCGTCGCCTGCCAGAGCCCGCTGATCATCGAGGTCGACTACAGCGACAGTGAGGATGACGTCCAGATGGGCGGTTCCAGCAGCGCTGCCGCCAGCGCAAAGAACACCGTCCCCGACGACGTGCATCTGAACTGTGGATGCCACTACCACTGGTAATTCCGTGTTTGGATTCCTTGCAGGCCTCCGCCACGTTCGCCAATTTCAGCTAACGTGTCCCCAGGGAGTGTCTCTTGGAGGCTTATTCCGTCACCGATTGCCCCAACTGCCAAGCTAGCATCGTCTCCACCGCCCCCGACGGCGGCCAGCAGGTCCTCAGCCACATTCACAACGAGGGCGGCCAGCAGCAGAATGTTGACATCCTGCCGCTGCTCAGCGAGGAGGGTTATCTCAAGGCGTACCCGGAGGAACGCAAATGTCGCGCATTCCTCGAGTTCTGCCGCGAGGGCGACGTCGACGCGGTGATTGCCATGCTGCTGGACGACGACGAGGACAGCGACGAGGAGGACACCATGCAAGATGGCCCCAAGATGGATATTTTGCGCTATCAAGATACCCTTGGCGACATGCAATCCGGCCTCCACGCTGCCGTGCAAGGCGGAAGCGAGGAGATCGTATGGCTGCTGCTGCTCCTGGCCTCGAAATTGGACTATTCTCAATTTCCCCAGGAGGTCTTCGACGCTGCAAAGCAGTTCGGCGTAGAGAGAGAAGATCAGGCTGGCAAGGAAGATATCCGGACATTGAGGGATGCACAGGGCCGGACTGCCGAAGCTCTGGCCGCGGAGCTTGGAGGGGTCTGGGCCGGCTGGCCTGGCACCGGGAGGCTCGGAGTCTGATTGAAGGAGCCAGCAGAGGCCACCGATTTTCGATCTGAAGCACGAATTGTGCAGATCCACACCAAACCAAGAATAGCAATCAGGCGGCCGCGACAGCCTCAAGGAGCTCGCCGTGACCGGTGACAGCGCACCGACAGACGTCATGTACGCGTGGTCCTGGGAGTAAAATGCAGGTGGCCCGACACCCTAATTGGGATTCTCAGGGTCGACAACGCATAGACTAAAAGTCTTGAAACAGAAAACGGACACGAAGGGAACGTTTCAAAAATCTTATTTATCCTTCCGCTATTGCCAAGTGCTATGCCGAAGCAAACACACGACTTCTAAAGCTAAAAGAAAAACAGGAGGACTGGTAGTTGTTCTCCGCCGTCCGAGTGAAGTCCAGAGCATTCAAAGTTGATGACACCATGCCAGACTCAAAGAAGAAGGCGGTTTGTGCTCGATCGCAAGCATAAGGATGCCAGTCAAAGATGACCACACCCAACACAGCGACCCCGGAGATGTCAGAGCCAGCGCTCACATCTTGACATACTTCGTGTGGTTACCCGTCGCAACGACCGGCCCAGCATTGCCGTCGACGACCTTACTGATGGTCACGCTTGTGAACGCCAGCGTACCTCCCACCTTATTCGCCCTACCTTCAACCTCAATCGTGTCGCCCTCCTTTGCGGACGAGACATAGGTGACATGGATGTCGGTGGACACGCCGTTCTTCTCGCGCAGATCCCACGAGGAGATGGCCAAGCCGCCGGCCCAATCGATCAAAGTTGCCGAGACGCTTCCATGCATACCGCCTTTGGAATTGACATGGTTCTTCGAGAGGGGAAGTCGTGCGCGGACAACGCCCTTGGACGCGTGGACGATCTCGATATCTGCGAGCAAGAACCCGTAGATGGCGCTGATGGGCTTGATGCGAGCCCAGCACTGCTCCACATGAGCCTTGATTTCCTCGTCCGTAGCCATGTTGCGCTGAGGGGAATGGGGATGTTCAGGTTGAGTAAGGAGAAAAGTGTTGAGACGAGAGCTTGGCGATGTTTTCTCGCCAACCGGCTTACGTTATCCAACTCCTAGCTCTTTGCGGCCTAGCCCTTTGCGCAACGCTCAAGGCATCAGGAACTCGCTGACCTCTCACTGCAACTTCAACCGCAAACCAACTTACGTGTTTCGCAGGATTCAAGCCAAGAGGCTGACGGGCTGGCAGGCTGCAATGGACTTCTAACACTATAAACTGCCCTCGGAGCGATCTCAACCCAAACCCCATTCTTCACTTCTAAACTCCTCAAACCCATATGAATTTTTGCTTCGACTCTCCGTCAGTTTCTTGCGATTCAGTTTACTCATGATAATGCCCACGGCCATGATATCTTTTCTGTTGAGCTGGTTTGAGCCAACTTTCAATGCACTCAATCCTTTCAACTCTATCCCCTTCGACCTCCGCTGGCGACTTCTCATCTTCCAGCCCATCGTTCTCATGATAAACTCAATAAAGTACATACCTTGGCTTCTCTCCGACCGCTATACCATCATCTACATCCCCAATCGACATGGCAATCTTCTCCGAACCCTGATCTTCCATCCACCCGCCCGCAACCCTCAAACAAACAAACCCCGCGCCGACCTCGCCCCTCTCCACGTCTCCATTCACGCCGGCGGCTTCATGGGCGGCGTCTCCGAATACAACGCCGCCTTCGCCTCCCTCCTATCCTTCCGCACCGGCGCTGCCGTCGTCCTACCCTCCTACCGCTTCGCGCCGTTGCACCCCTTCCCAGCCGCCATCGACGACATCGACGACGTCCTCACCTGGCTCCATTCCAACGCGGCGCAGCGCCTCGGCGCCGACCCCTCCCTCCTCACCGTCAGCGGCTTCAGCGCCGGCGCGAATCTCGCGCTCGCGGCGACCCAGCAGCAGCAGCAGCCAAACCGCCACGGCGACGGCAACGCTACTACCAACATCAAAGCGTCCGTAACCTTCTACGCACCCGTCGATCTCCGCCTCCCACCGCACGAGAAACCCGTACCCGCAGGCCTCCCCAAGACGAACCCTATTGGGGCCATCCTGCCGCTCTCGGACGCGTACGTCGCGAGCGGTGGGGCCGGCGTGCGGAACACGGCGGATCCGCGCCTACATCCGATCCTGGCGGAGCTGCGGACGCTGCCGGAGCGGATGCTGTTCGTAATTCCAACGCTGGACATCTTGTTGCACGAGCAGCTGGTGTTTGTGGAGAGGCTGAAGAGGGAGGTGGAGGAGAGTAGTAGTGGCGAGGAAGGGGAGGGGAGGAGGGTTGTGGAGAGTCTGATTGTCGAGGGACAGTGGCATGGGTGGGTTGAGCGTGGGTAGCCCCCTTTTCCCCAAGAAATGGTACGATGGTGAAGAGACTGACGACTACCGTGCCACAGAGCCTGACTTTACGATCGATACGAAAACGAAGTACGACACGTTCGATACGGCTATTGAGTTCATCCGTGAAACGCATCGCCAGCATGGATGGGATTGGGCAGCATGACAACGATGCACTGTGCAGGAATATAGTCCCAGCACTTACTTCAGAGACAACTGAGAATGCTGAGCTTTGGACGTTGTCTCAGTCTCCGCTTGGTGCTGACCTTCTATAGCTATGGAAGACCATTGATGCTTTCAACTCCGCTCACGGTTTTCTCGGTATACACCCTTCTCAACATTTTAAACGCTCTTTGTATTGATCCTGAGAGGCTTGCTGTGGCTCAACTAATCAAGGCGGTTTGTCTGTTAAACGACCATATCAAATTTCCAACGCCTCTTGGGGCCGCGATGGGCCGCAAAAGAATTGAGCCCACCGACATCTGTCTCAGAGATGGTGTACTCTACTCAAGTGGGAAATGGGATTTATGTCTGGATGTGTTTGTACAGCCTTAAAACTCGCATCTACGTCCGGATAACTTTGAGATCTGTGGATTTATCGATACTTCGTGACTGGACATGACAAATAAATCTTTCGCGTCAACTGCCTGAAAGGTGCTATACATATCGAGAAACCAACGGGAATTGCCAGATCAAAAGAAAAAAAAGCAACGCCGCATTATGCATACCTACTTTTGGGTCCTCGCAGCTCACATGATGCCGTTTCCCGGACCCATGATGGCTCTGACATCCCAAACCAGCAGCCTCTCATCCCAGCCGCAGCTCGCACACCAGCCCTCAGCACCGAAGAGACACCAATCCACACCCGTCACGAACTCGGTATGCCGGCCCATGCGGCCCAACTCCTGGCCGCCGCCGAAGGCCATCGGGTTCTTGGCCGCGGCCTCGGCCGGGTTGTTGCCCATGGCGGTGCCGTCCGTCCACACGCGGCACGTCATGTCGTAGCTGGCGCTGAGCAGCACGTCCGACAGGTGCGGGCTCCACGTCAGCCGGCGCACGGCGTACTCGTGGCCGGGCAGGATGGCGACGGGGCCGTTGGGCTGGCGGATGTCGAAGGTGCGGATGGTGCGGTCGACGCCGGCGGCCGCGATGATGCCGTCGCGGTACTTGTTCCAGTCGTGCGTCAGCGCCTCCGCCGGTGGTGAGGCCGCAGCGGGCGGCATGGGGGCGCCGCCGATGCGCGCCTTGGGCGGCGCGTGAATGGGGATGCTGAGTGTGAGGTGGTTGCTGGCTGAGGCTGGGGTGCGCAGGTCGAAGATGCGCAGGTGCGAGTCGGACGACACGGCGGAGAGCACGCTGGGCGAATGCGGCGAGAATTGCGCGCTGTAGGTGCATGAGTGCGTGGGCAGCGTCGCGATCGATGCCGGCGCTTGGGGGTTCCAGATCTTGATCGTGCCATCCCAGGATGAGGATAGGAATGTGTCTTTTGTGACCAGGTTCCAGTGTACTGCGAAAACCTCTCGCGCGTGCTCTTGCCACGATTGGATGGGAAATTCGGACAGAGAGATGTCGAACAGCTTGATACTGCCGTCGCCGCAAGCCGTGAGGATCTGGTTCTCGTGCGCTTCGGACCAGGTCGTATCAAAAAGGGAGTCTTGCGTGTCGAACCTGTATTTCCAAGCACTGCGTTAGATTGATAGCTAGAGGACGTGGAAGCAGCGCACCATTTCTCAGCTACAATGCCGTTGGCGGTGAGGCCAAGGATATACAGCCTGCCATTGCCGACGAGACCGAAGTTTGCGGATGCAGCGACGGCTATGCGCGAGTCGAAGAAGGGCGAATATTTAACGCTGTAGCCGTTGTAGCCCTGGGTGCGGAATTCGAGCATGGTGTCGGCGGTGGCTGGGCGGGGTTATCATGAGCAGTGGGCGTCGCTTCAAGTGCAGATGTTCGTAGAGTCGTAGCGATCGGCCAGATTGCTCATGACTCCGGGCCTGAGCCAGAGAGATGGTGCGCAAAAGGGCTCATAGAGCTGTAAAGGCGGCGGGTCGAAGTGGGATGAAGCTTGACTGACGACGAGCTGCATGCGCACGGATGCAGATGCCGAGGTTCGGGGCTTGACGCCATCGCCCGCCGTCGTCTTAGGTTGGAGGCAACCACTTCCGCTGCAGACATCAATCTAGATCATGTGCGCGCGCTCAAGAGACGCGTTACCGCAACATGGACGCGTTCATCTCCAGAAAACGACGCCGCAGCTCGTCGCCGGGTGACGCGCAAGCCTCCGCCAGCGTGCTACCCGGAGAAGACGATGATTCGACCGACTTTAAGCTTGCTCTCCTCGCATCCCTGCATCCGGAAATTGACCAAACGTTTCTTCTCGAACTCCTACTCGATGCAGAGGGGTCGGTGGAAAAGGCATCTGAGGCCCTATCGGAGAAGAGCAGTGTCGAATCGCCGCGCAAAAAACGGTCGACAGTCGGATATCAGTCTTCACTTTCCCATTTCACAATCAAGAGTGGCAACACGGAAGAGAGGAACGGCACGGCAAGCAAGAAATTATCGTCCAAGAAAGGGAAAACCTTACACTTGTACTCCCCAGAAGATATTGAGAATACTACCCCTTGCTCTATCATCCATAACTTTCTCCCTCCAGACGAGGCAGATGCTTTGCTAAGAGAAATGCTCGCCGAAACTCCTACATTCGGCAGAGACACTTTCAAGTTATTCGACAGGGTAGTCGAAAGCCCGCATAGCATGGCTTTTTACGTTGATAGCTGGGAGGAAGCAGCTCGTCAGAGAAATGATTACATCTATAACGGCAGCCGAATAACCGTAAGGAGACTTCCATCATCTCGTCTCAAGCTCCGGAGCTTACGTTGAAGTAGGATATAAGACGCACCCTTCCAGAAATGGATAAAGCAAAGGAAAAGGTCCGCATTGCAGTTAACGAGGAGATCGAGCGGAGAATCGAGCAATTCCAAGACGGCGCCAGACTCAAGTACCAGTCTCCCCGCGAATGGATTCCCAACGCCTCGTTCGTCAACTGCTACGACGGGGGCGCAGAAAGGCAAGACCCAACATCCAATCATCCAGCCATTCCATGCAACGCTGACATCCTTACAGTGTAGGCTACCACTCCGACCAGCTCACATACGTCGGCCCACGTGCCGTCATCGGCTCGCTCAGCCTAGGTGTCGCGCGCGAATTCCGCGTGCGCAAAGTTGTGGCACGCGACGACAACTCCTCGCCCGCTTCCGCCGACGAGAAGACGCTGAAATACTCCTCTGACGCCATGCGCGCCGACGCGGAGGGTCAGATCGCGATCCACCTGCCACACAACTCGCTGCTGGTGATGCACGCGTCGATGCAGGAGGAATGGAAGCACAGTATCGCGCCGGCGCCGGCCATCGATCCGCACCCGGTCGCCGGCAACAAGCGCATCAACATCACATACCGGTACTACAAGGAGAGCCTGCATCCGCAGTACACGCCGCGATGCAAGTGCAACGTGCCGACCGTGCTGCGGTGTGTGCAGAGGAAGAAGGAAAACAGGGGAAAGTACATGTGGATGTGCCATACGAGTTATACACCGGGTCAGGAGGGGTATGTGATTCATAATCCACGTCTCTTGAGGTTCAGGTTACTGACGAATGCGGTGCAGGTGCTCTTTCTTTCAGTGGGCTGAGTTTGATGATGACGGGGAACCGCCTTGGGCGAAGAACATAGCGAAAAGAACAGCAGAGAACCCTGCCAAGGAGGACGAGCGTAAAGAATAGGCCAGAATATCATCATCCATGCACACCACTGTGGCTGTCCTGCATCGTGCGACAACGTGGTTCATGATGCGTTTGCTTGAATCGAAACTTTTGGTCAAATTACATCCCAGCACAGCGCTTCGTCATATCCATGATTCAGACAAACCCGATTACCCCTCTCTCTCAAGAGCCAGGCATATCTCACCCACTGCTCCTTTCCCTCACAATAGCCCGAGCTCTCTGCCTCTCCGCGCGATCGAGGACCCAGTTAAAGCTCATCACTCCTTCATCCGCCTCCGCCTCGACCTCCGCCCACTCGTCCTCCTCCATGTTCATCACCATCGTCAACTGCGTGCACCGCTGGAACGCGTCCCGCAGCGCGTACCGGCCGCCCGCCGTGACGGCCGCGGAGACGATCCCCGCGACGTCGCGCTCCACGCGCACGGCGCCCAGCTCGTTGACGCGACCATAGTACGCCCAGATGCGCTTCTCCAACGCCTTGCTGAGGTACGACACGCTGGTCGCGAGCAGGCGGTCGAAGTTGCGCTCGGTCAGGATGCGCTTGATGGGGCGGGTGAGGGCGGACCAGGCGCGGTCGAAGCGCGCGCGCACCAGGTCGTCGACGGCGTTGGCCTGCTCGCCCGCCGTCGCGCTGGTCGTCGAGGGCGCGAGCGTGGGGTCCTGCGCCGCGGCCTCGTCGGCGCGCTGCTTGAGCGCCTCGAGCTCGTCCGCGGTGAAGGTGTAGTCGATGTCGCGGAAGGCCTCGGCGAGGATGGGCCGCATGCGCGGCTTCATCACCTGGTGGAAGGCGACGCTGATGCCGTCCGAGATGAGCTCCGTCGTCTTGGCCTCGAAACTGTGCTCCATAGATTTGAGCGAGTTCTCAACGAAGACGGCATCGTGGCCGAAAGGGAACTTGTCGACGAGGGCATGGTGGGCGTCGCCATTGACAGCGCCATCAGAGGTTCGGGTGCCAATGTGGGACTGTACGATGCGTTTGATGTAGTCATTGGCGACGTCGAGGTTATTCAGAAGTACGAAGAAGGCGATAATCTTGTCCTCGGGAGGCATGCCGCCTTGTATGGCGGCTTTGGGGTAGACATCGTCCCGCATCTTGCGTTGAATCATACCGACAAAATCGGACCCCAACACCCGGCCAATGGTTGGCACAACGTTGGAGACCACACCGCGCTGTGAAGTATTGATCGAACGCTGGAGAACCTGGTTGACAATGTACATCACATCGTCAACAGCCGACGTAACGAACGGGGGGCTTGCCCCAAGTGGCTTGTTTGGATTCAACGAAAGATCTGCCGGAGGCTCGTCCAACTGGAATGCCTTCTCAACTGATCGACGGAAGAAGAAAGTTGCCATGATGTTGTACGGCTCTAGCAGGTGGCCGCTCACTTTCTTGGCGAGGTTGCTGGTTGTGAGGAAATCGGGCATGATCAAAGGTGCGCTGTCGATGCCTTCAAGGTCGGAGTCGAGGGGCTATGTTTTCTTAGTTGCAATTGAAAGCTAATTACTGCATTGCATTTACTTACGGCGGTCTTTGTGGCAAGGAATCTAGTGTACAGAGACCATCTTCCAAGCATTATTGCCGTCTCCCCGAGAAGGCCATCCACTTCCTTCATGTCTACTCCTTCATCTTCACTCGCACGGCCAGTGAGTCTGTCTCTCTGAGCCGGCGAGGATGAGCGGGGAGCTCCGCCACTGGGCACTGGCAAGAAGCTTTGAACAAGGAACGAAAAGGCGTATGATTTTATGTCGGTTAATTTCCTGTCAATGTTGCGCTCGTCTCGCCATGTGTCCAGAATGATGCCACCCTGGACATCAGCCTCCATCTGGAGACGCTCAATCACCTTGCCCATCATGCCAGTGCCGTAATGACGCTCGACTAGCGGCTCGTGGCCGCCCACGATCTGGGCAATGTGCTCAAACAGCTTTGTCAAGGCATTCGCATAGAAGAAGCTCTCTCTGCTTGCGACGGAAGTATTCAAGTTTGTTCGGGCCCTCGACGACACGCCATGGCAGACGTAGCGACCGTAGGCATCCAAGCCGACGTCAGACCTACCGATTAGGGGAAAGAGCTTGAAGAATCGCGTGACGGCCGTACCATCGCCGTCCTTTGCAGCCTTCTCGAACTCACGCAGGAACAGGCCACACAGCGATTCGGCGGCATTTTCCAGGGTCACTTGCGGCGCATCGGGCACCTCCGCGGTCGGCACAATCTCCTCGGCGAAGCTGCCATTGACAACGTCTGAGGGAATGTTGGATGCGCGGCTGAGGTAGCTGGCGGCCGTCTCCCAGTCTTGCGGTGCGCCCATGGAGCCGTGCACACCCAGGACGCATGCCTTGAGCTCGGCAACCTGCTCGACAACCTCCAAAGTGGCCTTTACATTTGACTGCTCATTGTCCAAGCGCTTCACGGCGGTCGAGATGCGGCTGGCGGTGGAAGCGGCGTCGGAGAGCATGCCATTGCTAATGGAGCGGGTGTTGACGACCTGGGTGCCGAGATGAGCTCGCAGGAGATCGAGGCGGCCGAGCTCGCGCGAGAGATCCTCCTGCGAGGCGATCAGGTCGTTGAGGCGGGCGGAAACGTGGGCTTCCTGCTGGTTTAGGTGCTGGAGCGTGGCCTGGATCTCGGCGACGGAGGCAGCCTTGTAGATGTCATGGTGGGCGCCTTGGTCGGCGTGGTCGTTCATGGCGGCGGTTGCTGTGGGGAAACCAGGCAGGCCAGGTGTTGCGCTGGCGCTGGCGGTGATGAAATCGCTTGGCCCAGGAACCCCCAGCCCAGCCCGGTGCTCAGGGCCCTGGCGCGTGGCCGATTGTCCAACCCAGCCTCGCGCATCATCGAGTCGACTCGAGCAAGCAAGGCCGCCCGGCTCGCCGGCACCCTGCTTTCCACCCTCACACCCACTCACCTCTCCCGCCGCTTAGCACAATCTCGCCTGCGCTGCGCTGACCTCCCTCCGACCACCTCTCACGACCCCTCAGCTGCTGCCGTCCACGTCTCCCGCTGCTGCGCCACGACGCCTCCTCCGCGTATCGCCGCCGCCGCGAACTCTCAAGCTCGCAAGCGCCCGCAACGCCGCACACAGCTTCACTCTCGCCCGCCGTTTGCTCAAATAGCGCCCGCCTGGTCCTCCGCGCACCGTCTCTCCGCGCCTACCGCTTGCGCGCATCCCGTTCCCACGCGCAATCCTCACCCTCGACCGCCGAGACCACCGCTGTCAGCCGGAAAACGAGGCGGAATACGAGACAAACATAAACATCCGTCGAAACACGTTCCCCACCCCATGCCGCCGCCAAGATTATAGATCTGTGTCTTCTTTGGAATATTTCTCTTCGCGCGCTTCATGGTCCCATGAGCGCATAACTTTATTTCAATCCCGCAGACCAAATCGACTCGCCGCTCTCCTCCGCCTGCCCTCCTCCGTTCCGCCATGGATTTCGCCGAAGACGCCCTACTGACGGGCCACCAGCTCTACGCCCGCAGCGGAGTGTCTACTGGAGACGCCTCGGAAAAGCCTGCAGTCTACAAGGTTATTGGCATTATTTTGGCACTGTCTTCCGGCCTGTTCATCGGTGTGTCGTTTGTGGTCAAGAAGAAGGGATTATTATCGGCAAACGAGAAGTACAGTGAGGAAGCCGGTGAGGGATATGGATACCTCAAGAATTGGATGTGGTGGACTGGCATGACCCTCATGATCATTGGTGAGGTGTGTAACTTCGTCGCCTATGCCTTCGTGGACGCAATTCTGGTCACTCCCATGGGCGCCTTATCCGTCGTGGTCACCGCCATCCTTTCCGCGATATTCCTCAAGGAGCGCCTGAGCTTCGTGGGAAAGGTTGGCTGCTTCAACTGCATTGTCGGCTCCGTCGTCATTGTCGTCAATGCTCCGGAGCAGTCCTCCGTTTCCACAATCCAGGAGATGAAGAAGCTTGTCGTCACTCCCGGTTTCCTGTCATACACCGGTGTTGTCATACTCGTCGCTCTCTTTCTGGCCTTTTGGGCAGCGCCCAGATATGCGAAGAAGACCATGATGATATACATCAGCATTTGCAGCATGATCGGAGGACTGAGTGTGGTTGCTACTCAGGGGTTGGGATCTGCCATTCTTGCGCAGATCCGAGGCGTTGCACAATTCAACCAGTGGTTTCTTTACATTGTGTTGGTTTTTGTTATTGCCACTCTGTTGACAGAAATCATCTATCTCAATGTAAGTTTTGAAGAAACACTGCTGAGTTATTCGGGCGTGACGCTAATGTACGGACAACAGAAAGCTCTCAACATCTACAACGCTGCGCTGGTCACGCCTACATACTACGTTTTCTTCACTAGTGCCACCATTGTTACCTCCTCCATCCTGTTCCAAGGCTTCAATGGCACTGGAACGTCCATTGCCACTGTGGTCATGGGTTTCTTGCAGATTTGCTCCGGAGTGGTCCTCCTCCAACTTTCTAAATCAGCGAAGGACGTGCCGGACTCTGCAGTTTTCCAGGGCGACCTCGATCAGGTCCGAACGGTTGCTGAGCAAGAGGAACCTGAGTACGAGCCGAGAGCCGACACCATTCGTGGTGGTGCTGCTATCATCCGCTCGTTGTCGATGGCACGACAGAGGAGAGAGGCTGAAGAAGCGAAGACCCTTGCTTCCGTGAGCATGGAGCCCATTGGAGAGAACGAGTCCATCGAATGGGATGGTCTGCGTAGACGCCGGACGGTGCTCAGTTCAGGCCAACCGTCAATCCGACGCCAGAAGACGGTACATCCGCCCTTGGGTATGTCGCATTTCCCCGACTCTGATTCCGAGCACGGGGTCAATAGCGATGATGATATCCACCCTGGGTTCCTCTCGCGCCTATCGACGCGCCGGAAGTCCAAGAGACGCCCATCTCACTCGTCGACCCACCCCGTTCCCCTGGAGTCGATTTCGGTTCCTAGCAAGACCGCATCCATGTCTTCAATAAACTCGCGAGGTCCTCCCCCGGCTCCTAGCTCTATCATCGCTCAGGATTTCGCCACAGAAGGCGACCACCCCCATGTATATGGCCTCCCGCCAGGCCTCCAAGGCGAAGGTCACGACGATGACACTTCATACCATGGACCACCTGGATCGTCATCGAGTGGTGTCCATTGGGCATCATCCATTGATGAGCGCGTCAGGACTCCGGGCAGCACTCTCAGTCCACCGCCGCCCCCTCCCCACGCTTCCGGCGTAACCAGCGGGTCGAACAAGCGCCAGTTCTCCTTCACCAACGTCTTCAACCCCTTCTCACGCCCCGACTCCGCCGGCAGCGGTCGCCCGATGAGCGCGCGCTCCGGCCTCAGCTTCGCCCACCGCAAGCCCGGCCACGCCCACCGCGGCAGCGGCGGCGGCGGCGGCGGCGACACCGAGGAGGAGCGTCTCGGCCTCGTCAAGGGCGGCGGCCAATTCGACGACGGCAACGACTCCCCCATCGACGGGAGCGGCAAGTCCCCGTACCAAGCCAGCGGCTCGTCCCACCTGCCGCGCCTGTCCGCGGACAGCGACGACGCCTTCTACGGCCGCTACGGCTCGCCGCCCACGTACGGCGACCTCAAGGAGTCGGACCTCGAGGACCCCGAGCCCGGCGTGCTGAGCGACGAGGAGCGCTGGACCGTCCCCATGCCGTCGGCCACCGGCGCGGCGGCGCCGACGAGCGCACCCGGCGGCCACAATCGGAACCTGACCGGCGGCGGGCTGTCGTCGGCGCCGATCGACATACGCGTGCCGGCGCCGGGCGTGCCGCAGGGGGCGGCGGGGGTGGGGAGCAGCAGGGGAGGCTATGCGCACGCGCGGAGCACGAGCGATAGCTCGGATGACTTTGAGGCGGCGATACGGAAGTTGTGAAAGGCGAGTTGGGTTGGCTAGCAGTGCTTCTTGCGTTGTTTCGACGATGAGCGGGGAAGCGTGGTGTTGTTGTTGGGCAGCTGTGATGTTGTGTTGTGTTGGGGTTCATTTCGCGAGAAATGCATGAAAACATGATGACCGTCATGAAACAGGGACATGACCATTACCGTTCTTTGGATATATCTGGACACTGGTGCCTTGTAGTAATAGGCGGGTTGTTTCTGTTGTTGTCAGAGGGGCTCTGGTGGTCCTTGGTTTCTCTTTTCTCTTCTTGTTCACTCCATTTTATCTCTCCCTCCCCCTTCTCCTCGGTTACTCTGTACGCTTCTTTTCTTTTCTGGCTAGGGAACAATCGTCAAGTTCGGAATATGGGAAAGCGAAATGGGTCGGGGCGCGGGAACTGTGTGCGACTGATCTACTCTCTCAGTTTTTTGGAATATGTATAGAAATAGCGGGTTGGCAAGCGCTGCTCTTAGGAGAAGAAAAAAAAAAGAAGTTCGCTAGTCCTCGATAGAGAAATATGGATGGACAGGTACATGATCTCATCATTTGAGGGTGCAACCAATGCGCTGTTGTTCGGAGTAGGTGGCCTCACAGGCTGATTGAGAGTACGGAGACAAAGGCATAGTACATTTCTGACTTTGCTCAAAGATCGAAACCTCCATAGCATCAACGATGTCCAGAAAATGTTCAGGAAGATCATGAGCTTTCCATGTCGGACAATCTTTTTAAGTCTGACTCATACTATGGTATGGACATGCATGATCTCATCGGAGATGATGGATAGTATGCACTTCGTACGGGATCATTTAATTGCAGGTGCATATTTTTCTTTTCAAATCCCCGTCCTGTCATTCCCGGGCGCTGACATGGGAGCTTTAAATCTGAGGGAAAGATGAATCCATCCTGCATTTCAAATCGAGTGTTTGCCTTCATACGTACCCTCATTAAAGAGTGCAACGTTGGAAGACGACCATCCCTTTGAACTCAGGCATCGCTATATAATTCTTTTCCGCAATTACTCCAGTATCGCCGGCGTCTACACTCTGGCTTAGCCCAGTGGTAGGCGTCGGCGATACCCGTAAAAAACAAAATTTCCTATGTCTGAGTTCAACTCCTATACCTTTCTTTCCTTTCTCGCAAAAAATCCTCGAGGGTCCAACGGACAGGGCCTGCGAACGGGATTTCTGCAAGCTCCGCCCGGGGAGCTTGTAGTTTTGCTCTTTTTTCTTCTTCTTTTTTGCTCCCTCCCTACTACTCACTACTTTAATGGTTTTCTTCTGCTTCTTCGCTTTTTTTTTTTTCCAAAGCTATTTGCATGCTTTTCGAACTTGTGAAAAGTCTGCTTGTGTGTGCGTGGTAATCATGGGTAGCGAAGTGTGTGCGGTACCACGGTCACGATGACCACGCAGACGTAACACCGCCGCACAGTTAGGAAGTAACCAGTGCACGACTAGTGCATCTACAGAAGGTAGTGTTGCTGCCCGTGCACGGTGTCGCAGAGGATGCTGAAGTACACGCCTCGTTTTGCTCATCTGCTACATCAGTGGTCGCTATCACAACCCCTGAACCACCTTCGATGGCGAGAGAGAGAGTCGAGAAGAGCATGCTGGGGTTATTTGGGCAGCATTGTTGGAGTTGGTCGAATACGTTATACACCGAGACCACAGGTTGCTGCTCAATACCAGCCCGGGTATGCTACTGATTCAATCAACTTTACCCCGTGGCGGCGGGCCAAGGTGCCAACAACAAGTGTGGCTTTTGGAACATCGCGGCTTTTACAATTGGGCGCGACAACTTTACTCTACCACAACCGCTCTTCTGTGCTGTCACATTGCATTTCAAGGACTTTGGGTTAAGAACCATCGGCGATAGCGCTTCCGCGATGGGACCGTGTACGTCATGGTGAGCTTCACCAGGATCATCCGGGTGGTCGAAGTATGGATGGACAAGTACATCCATATTTTACATGCGAGGTGATCTCTCCAGTCCAGCGTTCCGAGCTTATCCTCTGAGGCTGCAGTAAAAAGCGATGCTGTTTGAGTAGTTGCCTCCTCTGCTCCAGGCTCCTGCATAGTTTCGTTCTTCCAGCGCTGTTTTGACGCGGTCGGCGCGTGTGATTCTTCGCTGATTCTGCCTTAAGCGTGCCCGTCCATCTTGTTAAAGACAATCAATCTCACTTCTACGCTCTCACGCTTTGGTGCGTCTTCCTTGGCGGGTACCCTGTTGAATGCAGCATGTGCGCAAGCTATTACACTCTATCAGTTTGATATTTCTCTCCAGATTTTAGCTACAGGAGAGACTGAACCTCCGATGTGTCCTTCCCTTTTCAAGGCAAGAGAGTCGAATTGGACGAATATTGTGGCCTCCTCTGGCGTCTGGTTGCTGAGCCAGTACCATTTTTGCCGTGGGCTGTATTTTGGGTAGTAGAGCTCGAGAACAAAGTCTGACGATACTCGGTCCGCGGCGAGGCATTCGTCGTCCGATATGGTTCGAGCGTCGCACAACGCCAATGGGCAATCCTCGACTGCGTGGTTGATGGGCCGCCAAACACTGCGTGTCCATCAGCACTCTTGAACGAGATTTGTCTGGACGGCATATGATACTTTATGATGCGGACTCTATAGTCCCCACTGAGGTATTTGTCGGCTTCCGAAGCTGTCAAGTACCGACGCATCCGATCGAAGCCCGAGGTTTTGGTGTGATCTACAGACATTTTTATCAGATACGACATTGAATTATCGGCTTGAAAACACTAACCAATATGGACGGAGTGCACTGGTGGCGCTGCGTTGGACGAACTTTTATCATCACTGTTCTTGTACAGCGCCGCAGAAGTCCGGTTACGGCGTAGCTGTCACCTTTCAGTTGAGGAATCCAGGTGAGAGAGAGAGAAAAAGAGAAAGAATTGACTGACTCGGAAGTCATAACAGATGACTTTGTCTGCCTTAAACTCGTCCGTGATCAGCTCTACGGTTTGCTGGCAGTAAGATCCGACTGCAGTTGGAGCGGCACTGAATCTGTTTGTGGAAAATATTGGATGTCGTATGAACTTGAAGCCTTGCTTTTCATAGGACAATTCATGTTCAGGCAGATTGCGTGCATCTGTAAGGGCGATATCATCCTGCTGAGTATACCTCAGGTTGGACAGCGCCTCCTTGGGTACATCATCGCCGAGAGGTATCTGAATGGCATAAGGTTTCTCGATATCATAGAGTGAAGACGGCGTGATGAATGAAAGTGAGACGAGGTCCATGGCAAGCGGAGTGATATTCTTGGAGGAGAGAAACCGCAAAGGGCCGCCTGATCGAGGGATTTTATACTTTCCCCGCGAACTGATCGACATGAACTCATCAATCAGGATTTAGGACTCTGTGTGCTTGACGTAGGTGCCTCTATGACGCTATCCAATCATGCGGGGGCAATGCTGGGTCTGGAAAGTTCTCAGTCCATTATGGCTGAAAATCCCTGGTTGAATAGCCTCTGAATGTCTTGTCGTCAGATCTTGCTCCCAATTTCTCTTTGTGCACACACAAATGACAGAACCATAGATTTAAACGCTGCGCTAGCCGAGTACAAAGCCCGCTTCCAATATCACTGCCTCATACGCCGTTCAACGGGCTTCATTCATCGTCAGAATCTGGATCCAAACAGTGTGCATCTTTCTCTGCAACCAAACGGACATTGCTTGATCCCCCGACTGAAGTTTCGGTCTTCTCCTGAGCTTTTGGAGCAATTTCGTCACGCTCCTGACTGCCAATCATGTTCTAAAACAATCGAATCAATACATCTGATACTTTGACTCGCAATTTGGGTGGTGGGCAAGGGGGGGGGGGTTACCTTCGATTGATCCCAGTCATGGACCGCATCTGGTCCCACTTGAACATACTTCTGCCAAGGCTGTGATTTCTGGACCGAAGCGTTGGAAGACATGATGTTTGCACACTGAGATGTAACTTCGACTGGATTGAGCCCAGCGAGATAAAGGGTGGTTGTGGAATAACAGGTGGTTTTTGATCCGGCACTTCACTGCTTCGCGAGGGAGAAGGCTTGATAAAGAGTAGACATATATATGTGGACATATACTTGGCCCAGAGCCTGGCGCTCTCGATGACGCTATGTTGTCTGCCTTGTGAGCTGGCTTATGCAGTTCGACGTTTCCGTCTCCATTGTGATATCGATTGCAGGGATTTATGGGCTGAGTGCATGCATAAGTGGGAACGGGGCGTCGATGCATGGTGGCGGCGGATTTTCCATAGAAATTTGCCCCGCACCCATCGCCCGGTCAATTAAACAATGACGTTGAAAGCGGCCGGTCAGTTGTCTCATTTGTTTGGCTACAACGGCTTCCTGTGCACAAAAAGACTACGAAAAGGGATGGCCTGTCTCAGATACATATAGCAAATAAGGGGCAACCGCTGGACAAACTTTAAACCTGTAGGAATGAACATCATATCAACGATCGAGTGTGCCCACCAACTTGTCATATGACTCCATGTTGTCTTGCTCGCCTGGAGGAATGCCCAGTAGTTCTTGTCGGATATCGGCTGCCAACTTCTTGCTGTTCCTTGCATCTTCCTCACGCCCCAAGCTCTCGAGGACCATACTCATCAAGTATGTCGAGCGTCCAATCCCGCCCTTACCTCCATAAGAGCCCTGATAAATTGCCAAGGCCTTCAAGAGCATTTCTCTGGTTGGTGTCAGTCAGTACGTTGGAGTTGATATGCTGTAGGTAATCCTACTCTGAGGCTGACTGCTCATCCCGGCCGTGCAAAAACCAGGCGACTTTGTGGAGCGACGCTGCCGTTCGATACGTCTCGCCGAGGATATCTCTACGGACAGATAGACTGGAAGTATGGAGTTTGAAAGCTCCTTCAAGGTCACCTTTCCGTATGTAGATGTTCCCAAGTGAGAAATTGGAGCTATCGAGCTCAGCACGTGGATCGGTGGGAAGGTCGTCCGAGAACTTACAATGCTGTCAAGTAGTTTCCCACTCCGAGGTCTGCATCATAGAGCTCAATGGCCGCTTTGAGATGCTCTATCGAGCTTTCGTAGTCTCCGCCCAATCCTTCCAGAAGGCCGATGACGTCAAGTGTCATTCCTTTGTAGCTTTCGGCCTGACCTGGATATTTTGACCGAATCTCTTGTGCTCTATCGAGGTCTTTTCTGGCTTGTTCGTAGTCTCCGGTGGATAACTCGGCAAGTGCCACATTGGTGTAGCCATGGGCCTGCATGAGGTCGTTGGACGAGCCCATTTTTTGCAAGACCTTCAACTGATTCGAAAAGTGAACCAACGCCTCGTCAGCTCTGTTCACATCAAGATAGATGCCACCGAACGTTCTGTAGATCGTTGCCAAGGGGTATTGGTTTGGCAACATCTTCTCGCCCACTTTTCGGGCATTCGGAAGAATTTGCATCGCCTGAGCCGGCAAGCCTTGTTCGAAGAGGTACCATGATGCATTTGCGAGGATCACGGCGAATTCCGCCCGGGGCAGCAGAGGTGGGTCCGACTCACGGTAGAACTGTTCCAGAGACATGACTTGTGGGAGGTATATTCGACATCGCGGCCATTGGCTGTCCAACGAGGCCTTGTCCGGGGTCAGCTGAGGGTAAACTCTGTACAGCAACTCGACGGCTTCATCGAATCGAGCTTGGCGATCTTCCTGCGTCATCTTGTTCAGCGTGATGGCGCCAACCAAACGATGCATGGAAAGAATGCGTCGGCTTTTGTCCTTTAAAATCAGAGACTGCTGCAAGAGGGGTCTCGTTGTGTTGAGGTAAACCATCTTTTGCTCGAGGTATTGCAGACACGCAAAATACGACCCATCTCGCTGTCGATCTGACCCGGTCAGGAGGCTTTCCGGAATTCCGTCAGGATCGAGAAGCGCGAGCAATTGAAGCAAATGTCGGGAATGTTCATTTGCGGCCTCGACCCGTGACATTGAGATGTCCCAGACAGTGTTGAGTGAGTGGGGATAGTCCATGTGTAAGTTCCCAGCCTCCTGATCCAGTAGAGATCCCCGGTTGCGGAAGTCCGAGTAGATCTCCAAAATCTCTTCCAAATCGCATTGAGACTCCAGCATGTAGTTTGCAATCTGGTTGATGGCCAACGGCAAGCCTCCGAGGCTCTTGGTGAGTTGCCGAGCGAGTTCGATCTCTTCCGAATCTTGATCGAGTACGGCGTGGTCTTCTGACTGACGGACCAGATCAAGCAGCATCTCGGCCGCCTTTGACTCCGAGAGGGGAGGAACATGGATCCCCTTCATATCTTTACTGTTGACAGGGAACCTTGAAGATGCTGGATCGCGACTGTTCAGGAGAATGTGGCCATGTTTGGATTTGGGCCAGTATCCCTGCAGTACTTTCAGGTCATCGGCATTATCAAAGACCAGCAGCCAGCTCGCATCTGGGAGAAGGGTCAGCGGAAGTGGCGTAACAGATTCAACGTGGACGTACCCGTCTCTTGAAGCCAATTCCAGAAGGCCGTTTTACACTGTTGATCGGATGTCTCGGCCTCGTCGGAAACAAGGCCCAGTTTGATGACTGCCACCCTGATGTCCTGCGCCAACTTGACCAACGAGTCGGCAGAAAGCCAGAATGCAGCCTCATATGACTCCAAGTGTTTTGACAAGTACTCCAGACACAACTGGGTCTTCCCTACTCCGCCAAGCCCGTACAGTGACACTATACGTTGACTGGCAGATGGCATCGACAAGTGTCTGTGGATCTCCACAAGTTCCTCGTCACGGCCGATGAATGCCGGGTTCCTCGAATATGGCACGCTGTGGCAAGGGAGGCGGATTCTTTCTCTGATCTCCAGCCTTGACAACATACTCTTGATCTCCTCGTGATGCATAGCATTCTTCTGCAGGCTCAAGGTCTGAACCTCAAGCTCGATCTGGCGGCTCTTTTTCCGAATTCTTGCCACTGTTTTCTCGAGATTGGGGCGGAATGGCATCCACGTCGCGAACAAGATGTTCTCTGGGTTGGCCGGTCCGTTAATTCTCCCCCACAAGCCGTGTGAAAGCACTCACTCAGCGGGTTCTTGCGGAAGTAAGAAATGACTTGACAAGAGAACTCGGCGATGAGCCAATAGACTTCGACCATCAGCTTCTGTTCGGAAATGACTTGTAGAGAGCCGACATACGTTCCTGGCAGGGCTCTGTGAGGGACGGGCATGCCCCAAGGACCTCGATATAGGTTTCGATACGCGGAAGGGTGTGTTTGATCTCATCGAACATTTCAACGATGAGCTGGAAAACTTCATTTGTTTCATGCACCAGCTGGCTGGCCGATCAATAGCTTCGTACGGCATTGCAGCAGCCGGATCACTTACTTCAACACAGAGCTTGATGCTGCCCCATATGGGCGCCGCAACGGAGGGCTGGACATGAACCAGGACGTCGAAACTACCGTGGAATGTTCTCAAGCGCTCAAAGAAGTCAGACAAGCGTGCCAATTCAAAGGCCTTTGCCCTTCCGGTGTATCTGGAATGCAAGGTGCTTCCGAATTGGATGAGCTCTTCGATGGAGCCAAACCGGCTTACGATCTCAAAGTCTTTGGGATCAAGCTTGGTCCGACAGAGCTCTAGCACTGCATCCCAGCGGTCCATTTTTATGGGACTGGCATTGTGAGCGACAGTCTCGCGATGGGGGGCTGCTACAAATCGCTCACCTATCTACACCCTTTCGAATCTCTGAGCCCATGGCGTCGGATTCTGTGGCCGTATGACAGACTGGTTGTGAAATGCAAAGGCAGCGAGGAGCGTCGTTGACGAGGCTGCCAAATCGGGGCCGGGGGCCGATGCAATAAGTTCATTGCGAGCGGGGTTCGATGGGGTACAAAAGGGCTAAGTAGCCTTGCGGTTGTGTAACCTTGTTAAAGGAGGGGTCGATGGGACTATATGCACATCAGCCCTGACTGCATGGTGCGAGGTGCAGCCGGCTCGAAAAGTGAGGCGGTGACCTCAGAGGCGTCCGGGAAAGCAGGGGGGCGACATAAGATTGATTCAGCTCGGCTTGCAAGGCCAAGTTTCGATGGATTTCAGCCTGATCAAAGACGGCTTATATTGGCGCGGTATCCGCGCTGGAACCCCTGGTCACATTCCGCGGTGAAATGTCTCTTAAAAAAGTATGGAATGGTGACGCCCAAGCTGAAGTTGTGTAAGTGGTAAGAACACAGGACAAGGTTAATGCGCCGCTGATCGCTGCTTCTCACGGTGGTAGCTTCGTCGTAGTGCTGCCCGCCCCCGTTGCAGGCGACGCTCAACAAAGGCTGCAAGTCTTGCATGACCGCTTTACCAAAGCGCGCATCTTCACATTCGACCATCATGCAAGCTCATGCACCGAGACCGTGGATGCCGGACATCGCCTTCTGCAGGAAGTGACGAAGACTCGGGACTCGTTCAGTCCAATGGTAACCCAACACCTTCCCTCGAATTCTTCGATTGCATGCAATTGACCAAGTGGGAATCCATCATCAGCTCCGCAGGTTGCCGTGGGTGTTCCTCAGCCAAGGTGCCGGGGGGCTGATAGTCAAAACAGCCATTTCGGGCATCGTGCCCGACCAGCTCAGCACCCATCAATTCACAGTCGGAATGGTTCTGCTTGGTAGCCATCCCATATTCGTGCTCCCGCAATGTTGATGCTGACGAAGCCTGACTCTCAAGACGTGCCTAATGTCTGTGCCTTCAATGACGGCGTGGAACGGCTGTCTGCAGCTCTGGAATACGGTTTTGGAAGCCCGTCATCTTCAAAGGTTGATGACATACCCTTTGCGCAGCTTGCCCAAATCGAGAAGGACTTCCTTCAGAGAGCCCGCAACCTTGTGCTGTTCAGCTGTTTCTCGTACAATGCGGTACCAACCCCGGCTATCTGCATGCATGTTTAACTGCTAAATCCCTTGGCAGGCTCTAGGAAGAAGACAGTCCGTCTTGAACATTCCCAACGAAGCTCAGATCTGCGTCAACATACAGTCATTTGGTCTCTGCCGCCCGAATGATCCAAGCATGGCGGACTTGCACAACATCCTCCAGCGCGCCATAACGCTGTGTACGAGACAGAATGCTAAATTCCGCACTAAGAATCAGATTGCAGCCCTAGACGCGGGATCCGCCAAGCTGCTCGCAGAATTCTTTCCGTTGAACCGCGATTTCTACATCTACTCCCACGCAATCATCTTCTCCAGCCCCCAAAACCAACCACTCATAGAGACAGATATGCGATCAAAGAGCCAGCTTCTCAGGGACTTCTGCCGTATCGCTGAAGAAGCGAACCCGCCAGCAGGGTCCCACGAGGATAGTCAAACCGTTTGTCTTCGGTGGCACCACGCACCGGCCAATCATGAAGCATGGACGGAGGTACGCGATTGATCATCGTCATGTATATGTTGATAGGCTGACTGTGATACAGGGCATCGTGAACAGACTCCTCTCGACAAATCACAGTCTGATATCCAAGGCCGAGTTTTCCGAGTTCTGGGCGCACAATCAGCCTCTCGCCGAGGGCGCCTGTCTCGGATCATGGCGCATCAACCCAGCATGTGCATCTTTCGGAGGCGATTGTAGGGCCATCATTCGCCTTGTAGAATCCACGTTGAATGCTGACATGGAAGAAGCGAGCTGCTCCGAGGATACCTACTCCGGGGGAAAGGGTTTTATCCTTATTGTGATGCACCCCTTGTTTGCCACGAGCCCGCTTCCTGCTAACGCTTTACAGATGCCTTTCCTCCATTGGGAGAGTCTCCATCACTTGACTCGCCAAGACGAGGCGTTGAACCTTTTCCGGTCAGACAGAATACCTCCCAACACCAGGGAAGACTACGAAAAGGCAGCCTCGAATCCAAACACACGCTACACCAGCGCTTCGGTCGTATCTGAGAGCTCGCTGCGCTTACCCGTATTGCTTGATCAATTCCAATACCCCACAATGTCGCTGCCCATAGATCGTCTTCACCGGCAAGTGCTCCCAAAGCAGACGGTGGCTTCTGAGACTGGGGCCAAGTGCCTTGTTGTCCATCAGTTATGGCTCATCATACCGCAACAAGGCAAGGCAGATCCGACCAGTCACGCCTTGGAAAAAGGCCGCTAACCCTCTCGCAGAAACGATTGCCACTTTGTTCCCAAGGAAAAGCCTGGAGAGCGGCCTCATCGAAGTTGCGCAAATTGCTGATTTGGAGAGCGCCATCCTCGGCGAATTGTCCAGAATCAACCACCCTTCCGACGTCCTTTCGAACATCTACGATTTCTGCGCCCTCATACTTCACGTGGCGACAACCACATTGCTTTCGCGGCTCAAGCATCCGGATTTCCTCTTCACTCACTTCTACCGCAAAGCAATTGGAGAACTGGTATTGCACTAAACCAAATAGACCATGTCGTGTTTCCAAAGCTGACGGAGATTTGCAGAGACAGAAGCATGTTACATCTCTGACTTCGTTCAAAGATCGGGACCTGCAGGGCATCGATGATGTCCGAAAAGACGTCGAGGAGGAGAATTACGAGCTCTCCCTTGTGCTGGAAGCCAAAGCGCTCAAAGACGAATTGCAAGTCATCAGCCAGATCTTCGACATGCAGGCCGGTGTGGTGAGGAAGTTTGACGAAATGCAGTCGACTTCCGACACAGGGAAGGCCCATCTGAAAGAGACCACCAATAAGCTCGAGGCTTTTCAGATGGAATTCCAGGGCCTATGGAAAGACACTGACGCTATTGAGAGAGACGTATGCCAAACTCCCCATCCCTCTCCACGTTTGTTCTTTGTCCGTGCGGATACTGATATGCCGCTTCGCAACTGCCAGCTTCTTCACCTACTGGACCTGAAACAGAAACGCGCAAACCTCCGAGAAGCCCACTCTGCTTCGATACAGGCACACGAAGCCAGCAAGCAGACAAAACACGTCCTCGAATTGGCCGAGAGTTCGGCATGGCAAAGCCGGATTGTTATGATCTTCACCACCCTCAGTGCAATATACGTAAGGAGGCCCCCACTGAACATTCGTGTCAATGCTGAACTTGTCAATGCTTAGCTTCCGCTGTCGTTCTTTTGCTCATACTATGGTATGAATATGCATGATCTCACCGGAGATGATGGGAATGTGCACTCCGTGCGGGATTATTGGATCATTGCAGGTGAGCATGCGCCTTTTTCGATCCCAGCTCAAGGCGTTCGATGCTGATGCCACCCAAGGTCCTGTGTCTGGTGGTTTCACTCTACTTGCACTTTCGATGGGGTTCCATAAATTTCTCTTTTTACATCTCCGCCGTCTTGTTTCCGGGGTGTAGTGTTGGGGTAATCAGATGGGTTTCCGCCAAGAGGTCGAGGAAAATGCATTGCTTCTGTGCAGGCAGTCACCTTCTTGTGAGACAACGCAGCATACCGCCCCGACAACCCCCGCCTTGCCTCCAGCCTTCTCTCTCCGAATATTATCCGTAGCGTTACCCCTTTCCTTGCCAGACCACCCGAAATGGGAAACCCGCAACGCGGCATCCCGTCCGTTCAATCCCCTTCCGTTGCCACATCCACGCTCTGTGTCTTGAAGTCCAAGGACCACAAGATAAGCGAGGCCAGCAACATCGCAGCGGCCACCACGAACCAGGGGAAGCCGAGACCGGCACCACCGACGGCGAGGCCGGCGCTCCATGATTTCCATATCAGCGGCGAGACGGTCATGTCCACGAGCGCCTCCATGCTTACGACGGCCGTATTCAACCTCGCTACCTGATTGGGCGAGACGAAGGTCGTGGCGATGGCAATGGCTGACATGCGGGCGCCGAATCCGGTGGAGAAGACGATCCATCCTGTGATTTGTATGATTAGGGCGGGGTATGCCAAGTTTGAAAGCCAGCCTGAGCCGGGCTGTTTTTGTCTCCATTTCAATCGTACCTGAGATCATGATTCCAACTTGAGGCGCCAGCCCGACGATGAGAGCCCCGGCGCAGAGCGCCCCCGCGCTGTAGCGGGCGACACAGGAGTCGGTCTGGATGGCGGTGAACCGGCGACGACTCAGTGTCTGCACAATGAATGGGAGAACGAAGATGCCGAGCAGAAGGCTTATGCAGCCGTTCACTGCATCTATGGCTCCGGCCTAACGTGTGAAGTAAGCGAAAAGGAATCTTGTAGCGGCGGAAAGATGGCTTACCCAACTCAAGGGCCACGAGTATCGCTTTGAGACGTACGGCAGGATGAGTTCGGAAAGAGGGCTTCTTGTGGCTAGAAGCGGAACGACGAGTGCAATCAAAACGAGCTTCAGGTGTGACCTGAGGAAATTGATGTGCTTCGAAGATGTGCGGACCATGTTCCTGATCTTGCTTCGGAATGTGTGGTCTTCATGCGGCACAATATTTCCACGTCGACCGTCCGTTTCGTCGTCGGGCTGCGTACGAGGCATGAGAGCAGCGATCATAGCTGCACAAAAAGCCGATAATAGCGCCAGGAAGAATGGGAGCCAAGCAGTCTGCATCGTGATGGGCGCGAGCCCCGTGCCGGCTACGTATCCTAAGTAAAAAGCCGAAACCAGCCAGTACAATACTGTAGATCTGCAGTCTGATCAGTACATGGGCAGTGTCGCCGAGGCTGGAGCGCACACCTTGTTTGCTCATCTGCCACATCAGTGGCCATGGTTGACGAAATCGCGAGCACAACCCATGAACCACCTCCGATGACTAGAAAGAGACTCGAGAAGAGCACAGCAGTGACAGAAAATCTCTTGTAATGCGAGCCTGGCGTGGGTTCAAGTCAGCAGTTGGACCAGAACGGTTGGTGGCCGAACACATACAAACAAAGACGAACCACGCATTGCTCAAGACCAGACCGAGTATGCTGCACATGTAAACCAACTTTCTTCCGTGGCGATCGGCCAAGGAGCCGTAAGGGATGGATAGGAGCACGGCTACAAATTTTTTAGCTTCTGCTGCTTTTTGGAGAGAAAGCGGCAAAGGGTACTGCAAAGTCCATCGAAAAACATGCTCCATGACCGTAAGTTGGATAGGTCCTGTTGGATGCTGTTGTGTTTGCATTTGTTCTCATCGATGTGGTATCCCGGCCAGGTCGGCATTGGAAGGATGGCAGAAGGATCGCGGGTTTCGTAAAAGGAACGGCAAATGGTCAGTTCTAAAAGTTTCAACTTCGGGGCCAAGACGTGGTAAAAGGCGAACATGGTGAAGAACATGAGAGATAAGACGCAGATGACAACCGGGCGGTTTGCTTGGGACTTGCTGCTTCCCTCACGCCGAGGAGACGGCTCGCGCGGCAGCAAAGCCGTCCTCTCAGTCGATGGAGAGCGCGTCATGGCGATATCCGGTCGTGGTAGCTGTGTGCATTCGTCAATCTTGCAGCATGGAGGAAGCCGGCCACGCGCTGCCCTTGTGCGACCGAAGAGCCAACGGTCACGTGATAGGTACGCAACGACGCCCGACCGAGCGAGCAGGCTCTGGGGTCTGGTGCACGGTATCGTTTAGGCTGCCGCGCCACCATGCAAGCCCCCCTGCTCTTTCAAAACCACAAGCCTCAAGACCAGTGGTAGGTCCAATGAGAGCCGCCGTCGGCTACAAGGTGATGCAAAGGCACATACACCCTTGTCTCACTGCTGTCCGACTGCATGATGCCCTGCTAGAGTCACTTCGCTTTAAAAGCTGCCGATGCACAGACGGATCAAGCAGCCAGCGCTCCCTTCTGTGATCAAATTGAAAGTAAGGAACATGCAGACTCATTCCATGCATCTTCGTGCATACTCACGTGCGCCAAAGTCGATTTGCACCATGGAACACCCAGACCTTGCTTCGCTCTCTGCGAACAACGGCCCGTCACCAAAGCAACCCCGATCGGACCCCTACGACTACCCGGCCATCGACCGTTATGCACATCACCACCTCAACGCGCGGCTTCCGGCGCTCAACGCGACGCTGGCTCGGGCATCTCGGAATTGCCGATCCCACGGCTTCCCGGACTGGGGCGCCATCCCATCCCAAGGAAAGTTCTTCATGGTGCAGTGCCAGCTCCTGGGCGTGCGGCGCGTGCTCGAGGTGGGCACGTTCGGCGGCCACGGCGCCATCTGGTGCGCCGCCGCCCATCCGGAGCTGCGTGTCACCACCATCGAAGCGAGCGAAGAGCACGCCGCCGTGGCGCGGGAGAACCTGGATGCTGCCGGCGTGAGCGAACGCGTCGAGCTCGTCCGTGGCAATGCTCGAGACGTCCTGCCTCGACTGCTGTCCGAGGTCGGAAGTGGGCAGAGGGAAAGGTACGGGATGGTCATCGTCGACGTCGAGGACAGGGCTGATGCTTGGGCCTACCTGGACCAAAGCGTTGGCCTTTGCGCCGGTAGGGCCTGTGTGATTGCGCATTTGCAGGTGCGCAAAAGTAATCTGTCCGTCGAGACCGAGGATGAGAAGGGCGCCAACGCCAAGGGCAGCCGGGAACTTGTTGAAAATATGGCCAAGGACCCGCGGATGACCGGGGTGCTGCTCATGACTATGGGCGAGCAAAACTATGACCTGATTATGGCTGTTGTGCAGGATGATGCCATTGGGGGGTCCTCTCTTAGCGTATCGTAAGGCAGTAGCCAACCTATCAGGAATACATGCGTCAGCGAAGGTTTCTCGGGGTTCGCTGATTGCCTTAGGGCAAGTCAATACTCTCTTGTGTGATAGAGGCCGGAGCTTGGAGAAATGATCCAGAGTTATGAGAATTAACCTCGTTGATAGTGAGTATAGCCTGGAAAATAACCAAAATGTTGAGTTTGAATAGTACTTGTAGCCTGAAAATTTTACAGTCACCCACGATGGTTAGAGACATCAGGTGCCACATGTTGATCGAACCATCGGATATGGCTGAACGATATGCACCACAGGCTTTCCATTGAATAGGCTTTAGTCCAATGATTTTCCAATGACAGTTGCCGGATTAAGGGCCAAACTCCTTACAATTTGCCTGATATGCCGCCACTCAACATTAACAAACGCTTGAATTCTTTTGCGAATCTACATTCAAAGTATTTTCATCTTGTCGTATACCTAAAATTTTACGCCTTGACCTTCTGCTTTGCGCCGATGCTTGTATCGATGCTTCCCAGCGCCCAAACGGCGGCGAAGACGGCAAACATGCCCAAAGTGATAGTGATAGGCTTACGGAAGCCCTCGATGAAGGGGTAGTCGTAGGTGATCTGCCGCATGGATTATTAGCAACACGTTCGAAATAAAAGAGGGAACACGATGTGACGTACAACAAGGTCCCGGTCCCTCCATTCGTCGTTAAGGTTCAGAGCACTGAAATGAAGGGTAGTGCGGCCGATAGTATCCATGAAAGTGCGGTGCAGAGACGTCTCATTGGAGATGATCGGGACGGTAGTCTCGAACTTGACGTTCCTGATTGAATGTCAGCAAGCAATTCGTGAAAAGCGCAGTGTAGTTACTTACTTGGCACCCTCAGGGAGGATGACACGGAGGTCAACACGCTCGTACTCGATACCCTCGGTGTTCTTAGGACCCTCGAGGAAAGGAACCTTCAGGACGTAGCTGTCGCCAGTCTTCAGCTTCCTCAGGTAAGTCTTCAGATCGCTGTTCCATCCGACCTTGAAGCTGTACTTCCAGCCACCAAAGACGGGGTAGCGAGGCCGAATTTCAAGGTTGGACTCGCGCGAGTTGGCCCTGAAGCGGCTAGTGGAGACGTTTCCAATGTCATCGGTGAAGTAGGGATCCACAGAACCGGGCTGAAGAGGCATCTTCAGGGCGCTGAGAGCCGAGCTAGGCGGGTTGGCGTAAACAGTCATCTGCCACTGGACACGCGAGAAGTGGTTCTTCAGGGAGGCACCGCGGTTGGTCAGCCAGTAGCGCTCCTCGGTGGCCAGGTTTCCGCCCCAGTGGCTGACTTCCACATCGCGTTCCAAGTGGGTCACATGGTTCAGCGGCTTGGTGTATTCGTAACGCACGCTGACGGGCTCTTGAGCGCCGGCGGGAATGTCGCTGTAAGGGCCGTAGGTGAAGCTGGAGCCCTGCTTCGTGGGGTCTTCGGCATTGTCGGAGCTCTGTGCGGGCAAGACAGTGTAGTCGGGGACGTCGGCGTTGAGGAATTTGAGCTTGGTCTTCTGCTTCAGGGTGGTGTAGGCCGAGGGCACATAAGCGCTAAAGCTGTACTCGACGTATTGCTTGTCGCGTTGCTCAATGGTGGCGGGACGCGGCTTCACGGCGGCGACGACCGAGTAGGAAATGCTGAGGGTCTGCTGCTCGGAAGGCTTGAGGGGTTGGGGAAGGCGAACGCGGTAGAATTCAGTTTGGCTGAGGCAAGGGTTAGTCGGTCTTCAAGAGCTTATGATGCTGGCGGATGTACCTGTAGGCATCGAACTCGACAACCTCTACATCGAAGGCAGGCTTTTCGGCGTCCTTCTTGTCCCTGACCTCCAAACCGCCTACTTGCGAGATCAAGCCGGCCTCGAAAGGCAGGTAGTACTCGTCCTGGGGCTTCTCGTCGACATTCTCAATGACGACATTGATGGTCTCGCGGGGGTAGGCCTTCTCGAGGTTGACATTGCGTACGAGGTTGACGTTCTTGAAGACCTGGGGGGGCTTGAAGGCACCCTGGAGAATCTGCTTGGAGGAGAGCGGGTCGGAGCTGTTGTCCTTAGCTGCGGCGAGCGGGCTCTGGGCCAGCAGGGCGGAAATGCAGCCCAGAACAAACGGAAGCGACCTCATTTTTCACCGCAGCGACAGTGTGTCCAGCATTGACCGAGAGCGGCGGTAGGGCGATGCGGCGGAAGCTGGAGGAAGGATTGCGGAGCTCTCAGGCTGTCGCGAGGTGATGATGCGTCCCGGAGACGTGTTCGCTACAGCGCCTGAGCTTGGGCCCGCCGATCCCTGCAGCGCCAAGCCGTCGCACCTGCCCGCCCACCACCTCCACCTCCATCCCACTCTTCGCGCTCTTGCCTAAAAAAGCCACCGCCCACATTATTCTGCTTCGAGCCACCGCTTGGGCCTCTAGTGCTCTGGCCTGAGCACCACCGCCGCCGACGGCCAGCTCTCTATCTATATATCCGGACAGCTCCCGACTAACCGACAATTTTTCTCGTATCTGCTGTCTCCCACATCCTTCAATTGAGCGCCATTGGCTTTCTATTTGGTTGCAAAAGCTTGGATTTTTGAATTTCCGCAATCATGTTGGCTATGGCTTCTACCCGCGCCGCCTTTCGGCATCGCGCGCCCTGCCGGAGAGCTGTCAGCATGTTCGTCAAACCCCCCAAGACGCCCGTCAGCTCTGTCCTCCAAGTCTCCGACGAAGTTAGAGAAGCTCTTCACGGTGCGAGGAAGAGACCTGTCGTAGCATTGGAGACTACCATTTATACACACGGTAGGATTGTTATGTTGCTTCCATATGGCGTTTCAAGTTTGTAACGTCCTCAGGCTTTCCCTACCCGGACAATGTCGCTTTGGCTTCTCACCTTGAGAGCATTGTGCGTACTATGGGAGGTGTTCCCGCCACCATCGGTATACTGGATGGTGTAGCCCGCGTCGGATTGGACCCCGAGGAGCTTATCAGCATAGCTGCCTCGGCTGGCAAGGAGGGTACTCTGAAGGTCTCGCGCCGTGACCTGGCTTACAGCTGCGGCCTGGTAATTCACTTGTACCTTGCACCTCGCCCATGACCATGTTGACCTGACACGCTGCAGAGACTTCTGGGCCCTGATCAAGGCAAGTTCACCGGTGGTACGACAGTGGCCGGTACCATGATCCTGGCCCACCTTGCGGGGATCAAGGTCTTCGGTACCGGTGGTCTCGGTGGTGTCCACCGCGGCGGTGAGAACACCATGGACATCTCTGCCGATTTGACTGAGCTTGGGAGGACGCCAGTTGCTGTTGTCAGCAGTGGATGCAAAAGCTTCTTGGATATTCCCCGAACTCTAGAGTATCTCGAGACCCAAGGTGTTGCTGTTGCTACCTTTGCCGATGGCCGCTCTGGATCTGTGGATTTCCCCGCGTTCTGGTCAAGAGAAAGCGGCGTCAAGAGCCCGTCGGTCGTGCAAAATGAGAGAGAGGCCGCCGCCATGATCTGTGAGTCCATCGTTACCTTGTGCCCTGTACTGTGTTAACATGAAGCAGACGCCCAACATTCCCTGGGTCTGTCCTCCGGCATCAGTTTTGCTAACCCCGTCCCCACTTCCGCGGCAATTCCGAAGGAGGAAATCGACGAGATTATTAACCAGGCCGTCGCCGAAGCGGAAGTGCTTGGCATCACCGGCGCTCGCAATACTCCTTTCATCTTAAACAAGATCAAGGAGCTCACCAAGGGCAAGTCCGTGCCAGCTAACCGGGCACTGATTGCCTCCAATGTGGAGCGTGCCACCAACGTCGCAAAGGAGCTTCTAGCGCTGGAGGAAGAGATGAAGGGCGAAAGCTCGGCGAAGAACTAGTGAGAGGATCACCTTTTTGCCGGCTGACATATGTACATAGGACTGATGGCGTGGACGTACTAGCAATATACCCGCATCATACACAAAGTCCTCATCCTTCGCTCAGTCGAGCACCCCTGCTGCGGAGCCGCAACAGGCTGCTGCACCACCTGACCAAGAGAAAGCAGACGTTGTCGTGACCGGGGCGGTGGCAGTTGACTTTGCCTGCAACTACATCCCGCCGCCAAACACCACCCCCGGATCCGTGATATCCCCGCAGCTCCACACCTCCAACCAAGCCTCCATCCAGCAGACTCTTGGGGGCGTTGCTCACAACATCGCCCGCGCAGCCCACCTCGCCGGCAGCTCCGTCCGCCTCTGCAGCGCAGTCGGCGACGACGTCATGGGCCGCGTGGCGCGGGACCTCCTCGAGCGCTCCGGCCTGCCCACCGCCAGCATCATCACCCGCCCGGACGCCCGCACCGGCCAGTACATCGCCGTCAACGATGCCCACAACAACCTCACCCTCGGCATGGCCGACATGGACATCATCCAATCCACCACGGCCACGCCCTCCACCGTCCAATCCATATTCAACGCCCCGCTCTCCACCCTCCGCCCGCGCTGGCTCGTCGCCGACGCCAACTGGTCCCCCGCAACCCTCCACGCCTGGCTGCACGCCGCCAAAGCCGCGGGCGCCTCCACAGCCTTTGAGCCTGTCTCCGCCGTCAAATCCGCCCGCCTCTTCTCCCTCCCTCCCCCCACCACCCCGAGAAAACCCAACACGCCCCCCTCCTTCCCGCTCTTCCCCCGCCCCCTCGTCGACCTCGCCACCCCCAACGCCATCGAGCTCGAGACCATGTGGCGCACCGCGCGCGAGGCCGAGCTGCTCACCACCCCCGCCCACTGGCAAGTCACCAACGCCTTCAACCTGCCGCAAGGCGGCGCCACGCCCCTCCTCACCTACGCCACATCGCCGGATCTCGTGCGCCGCGGCGTGCCGCAGCAGGCGCTGCAGCTGCTTCCGCTCATCCCGACTATTCTCACCACTCTCGGCCCCGACGGCGTGTTGCTGACGATGCTGCTGAGGCGGGGTGATGAGAGGCTGAGGAATCCTGAGGCAGCGGGGTGGATTTTGTCGAGGGGTGTGGATGATGATAGCGCGGTGGATGTTGGGGGTGTTTATATGCGATTGTTTGAGCCGGAGGAGGTATTGGCAGATGGAGAGGTTGTCAGCGTGAACGGCGTGGGCGATACGTTTACCGGCGTGCTGGTGAGCGGGTTGAGTCGCGGCATGCGGATTGAGGATGTGGTGCCCGTGGCGCAGCGGGCGGCGGGGTTGAGCTTGAGGAGCGAGAAGGCGGTTAGTGAGGAGGTTGCGACGGTGAAGGCGTTGTTGCTGGGTTAGCAGGCGCGGGTGAGTGTCGGCGAATGAGAAGGAGCACGAAAGTTAAAAAATAAACAAAAGAGAAAAAACTACAAATAAAAGTAGGCACTTCGGGGAATCGAACTTGCAACGTGCAAAAAAAAACTGGTAGCTTCTCTTTGTATAGCGTGTCATCCTTAGTGCAGGGGCCATGCTAATCTTCTCTGTATCGTTTCAAATTGACCAAATGCCCGAAGGCAAGAGAGAATCTCGCTGTTACAATTTATAAAGGTGCAATAACTTAGGCAGCACCGACACATTCCATAAGCGCGGTCTACTGCCTCGGCCATGTAACAGACACACCCAGTCCCCCCCACACACAAAAGCTTACCGGTCACCTCATCCCATGCGCACGGGAACGCTCTCTGGACGACCTGACAATCCGACTCAAATTAAATTGAAGTTTCGATGTCTAAAAATTGTATTCTGTTCCGTATCCTCCATTCACCTTTCTTCTACACTTTCAAACTACTCATAGCGTCTTCACAGTAACCGGTCAAGTTATGGTCAGCTGAACCTATCCCTCCAATTTTCTCTCTATCTGTCCTTCTTCATCTTCCAAGAAAATCTCGAAATTCTCACCACTCAAAGATAATGACAGGGCACAAGCTTTGAACACAGAAACAACCTCCATCAATTCCTAGGCCCTACTTACTTCCCAGGGCAGCATCGTGTCATTCAAGCCTCTCGAATATTTCGCCATTAACAGTAACAGACAAACCCCTCCCTAGACGCCCCTGAAATGCCCGCCGTTCGAGATCGCTTTTCACGAGATCGCTTTTCAAAAAACCGTCAGAACCACCACCAAGCTACTACTCGATTTTTGCCGCAACCAATTTCAGAACCTCCTCCACGCCCTTCCCCCAGCTCTTCGGATCCTTCGCAACCGCCTGCCACACCTCGCCATGTTTCGGTTCGCTCAGCACGCACTTGCTCACAACCTCCTCCCTCTTCTCCTCCGTGCCGTGCTGACACACAAACTTGTAGTACCAAGCCCACGTATCGCCCAGATCCGCGTCCAGCAAAATCGCCTTCTCGAACCAACTCGCCGCCTTTTCCAGCCGGCGCTCGCCCCAGAAGATGCGCGCGACGGCGACGAACAGCAGCGGGTCGTTGTCGACCTTCTTGATGGCCTCGAGCGAGCGCGGCTTGCGCTGCGTGCGCGGCTCCAGGTGCCAGATCTTCTCCGCCCATAGCAGACCGGAGTTGGGCACCTCTTGTAGTGCTTGCGCCATGATCTGCTGCGCCGCGGAGACATTGCCCGCGCGGCGTTCGAGGCGCACGGATTCCGTCCATAGCTCTGGGTTCTTCTTGACGGCGAGACGGGCGCGGTCGAGAACGGAACGCGCCTTAACGATCACGCCGGCCTTTTCTTCGAGGCGGGAGAGCAGGAGGTACAGAGGGATGGATTTCGGGCACTGGCGCGTGCCGGTCGTGTATGCCTCGCGAGCCTGGGGGATCTTGTTGAGCGATTCGTAGATTTGGCCCTTTTGCATGTAGAGCTTGGACTCCTTGGGGAAGAGTTGGAGGCCTTGCGTGACGAGGTCCAAGGCTGCTTCCGGGTTGCCGAGTTGCCGCTCGTATGCCACGGACCGGTACCAGACGCGGTTGGTGCCGGCTTCGCGGCGGGCGACCATGAGCAGCTCGCGGGCCTTGTCGTGATTGCCGTGATCAGCTTCCATCTTGACGGCGGCGAGCCAAATGTCCTCGTTGTTGGGGTTCTGATTGAATGCACGGCGGATAACATCTCTAGCTTCATCCAGTTCGCCAGCCTGCTCTCTTTCCCTGGCGAACAACAACCACAGCTCTTGTGCGCTGGGACAAGCCTCGACGGCCTTCTCGAGCAGGTTCCAGAGCGCATCCTTGGTTCCATGATTGCGCTCGAGAGTAACGGCAGCCGACCACAGGCTCTTGGAGGTAGGGAAAATACGGAGAGCATAGGCATAAATAGCTCTAGCTGTCTCATACTTCCCTCTGCCAATGCTTCCACGAGCGTCCTCCATGAAGATCTCCTTCCGGTCGTCGTCTTCATCTAGGGACCAGCTGAGCGTCTCCTTAATAATGGCTTGGCAAGAGATGCTCATTCCTTCATCTTCGCATTTCTCAGCCTCGGAGATCCACTCTTCGCGCTTGAGCATTGCGGACTCTTTGGCGAGCGACTTGATACCACGTTCCATGACCTTGAACACCATGTCCGACCTGCCCAACTGCTCCTGCAGCGCTGCAGCAGCACGCCAAATTTCGTGGCTCGTGGGCACTGCCTTGCGAGCCTTGTTGAGGACGACCTGGGCGTTCTCTGGTGTCTCCAACCGAGCTAGAGCGAGCCAAAGCTCCACAGACAATGGGATAATCTCCGTTGCTTTGGCTAGCATCAAACGAGCGTCTGCTGGATCTTCTTCCAACGCGATGGCAGACTTCCAGAGGTCCACACTCTGTGGGACAGCGTCCAGGGCATGACGGAGGACTCGCTTCTTTGCTCGCAGATCGTTCTCCAGATCTGCCGCGGCCTGCCATAACCGAGCGGAGGTATTGTTGTGCTTGATGGCACTAGCGCCGATGATCTTGGCGTTGTGGTTATCGTTTAAACGGATGTTTTCCAGCCAGCAGTCGATTGATTTGGGACAGTGTTCACAGCCTCGCGCAATGACGTTTCTTGCAGCAACGATGCGTCCTGCGACCTCCTCAAGACGTGCCGCAGCGATCCAGCCCGGGCCGTGCTTTGGGTTCGTCTTAATGACGGACTCCAAGAGCTCCCGAACACGCTTGATATCTCCCACCTGGACTTCTCCAGCGCTCAATTCAGACTTCGACAGACTGGTCAAATATCCCTTCGGGTCGATGCTTGACGCGGTGCCTGCGGTGGTCTCGGTTCCGGAACTTTGCGTGGCCTGGTCCAAGCGGACTTGAAGCACCTTTTCACGGGCAGCTCCAATATCAGCAAAGTTGGTCATGGTGCCATCTGCATTCTCTCCTCCGCCCTCGGCCGCTATGCTTGTGTCCAGCGAGCCCGCGTCTCGTGCGGCCGCAATCACACTGTCGGGCACGGCGTAGAATCTTTGCCTCAGGTTCTGTTTTTGCCTTCTGTTCTTGCCCGTCAGATCTCCAACCTCGGGGAGATTCGCCCAGTCCTCCTCCGAAACGCTGCCGAGGGCACGCTTGAGATCGGCGAATTGTTGCTGGATCTTGGGGTTGTTTCGCTCGTATTCATCACGCTCAGCTTTCTCGCGAGCCTCCCTAGACGGATTCAAGGTGTCGGTAGCCTGTCCATACAAAGATGATAAACACATGCCTCCTGCGACGACCAGGGGAGCTAGCGAAGGGGGACTAACCTGCGTGCTTTTCTCCGGCGATCCATGCGCTCATCAACCTCTTGGTATATGCGGTCGGCTTCGTCATCGTCGCGATCGTAGGTACCGTTGGCGAACAAACCGACCTCGTTCTCGGGGTCCTGATAGCGATCGTCATCGTCGTCGTCTTCTTTGCCGGTGGCGCCGTAGGCGGTGGGCGGGGCCTGGCCGAGAGCTGCGGCGCGCTTCGCAAGGGCTTCCTTGATTTGCTCCTCGGATGGACCTTCGCGGGCAGGACCAAGATCGGAACGGGTGGTGAAGCCGGTGGCACCACGGCCAAGACCGGCGACGTAGTTCTCGGGGGCCGGCTGGTTGAGGAAGTCTCTGCGACCAGACATGGCGGGCAAACGATAGACGTGGCGAGTGTGGGGTGGAGGTTGGAGCTTTGGTCGCCGTCTCGAAATAATTCACAAGCCCAGGCAACGCCGCGGGCGCTAAACCCAATCGGTGCATGGAGCTCCAAAAGCGCATCACAGCTCCTTCCCCAGGCATGTGCGCCTCCCCGCGTGCGGCTCACCTTACAGCCTGGCCATAAAACCAACGGCATCTACCAATTCGTCTGCCTTCAGCTTCACACAATGGGATTTCACGCCTTGCTCCACAAGCCAAGGCATTTGCCGGGCATCCCGTCTTCGAAGGGTGATTGCATATTCTGCAGCCACGCCTGCACGATACAATGCCAGAAGGATCAGCATGTGCCGGATGCATTGTCTCCGGTGTCGATGTGCGAGTTCGCAACGATCTTTACCCACGGGTGCTTCCTGCCGCCAGCGCCGCTCGGCACCTGCACTTCGCTTGACCCGTGACCCACGCGTTCCGACGCGACAACAGGCGCGGTTGCCAGAACACGACGGCTTTTGCAAATGAGCGCCACAGCTTTCCTCCACTTCACAACCGTCCCCCTACGCCGTCACTCTGCATCTCACGAGCATTATCTCCGCATTAATCCCACGCTATTCTCTTTGGATCGTCGGCTTGAGACCCATCGGCGACAGCACTCCATCCGGCAGCATGCCGGTGTTATTCGACGAGGGTAAGTAGCTGTGCCACCTCACCTTTGTTTTGCTCTCCACTGCCACACCTTGTCACCCACTGCACAAATCCCAAGCCACCGCGTTTCAAACGTGCGGCTTAGCTCTCTGAAATGCGCCTGCAAACCATCCTTAACACTGTCTCTTCTATCTTTTCGTCAGTCACCGAACGGAGCGCTGACAACACGGTTACTGTGAAAGACGAATTATTAGAGGATTTCGCCGACGTTACTCTAACGGAGGAAGATGACGAAGATCTGCCACTTCCGCAGGCGAAGCGCGTCAAACTCGACGAAGCTGGATCCGAGTCCACAGAGTTCGGCCTCAAAAGCGAAGGGGACCCGATGGTCATAGACCTCACCAGCGACGACGAAAACGAATCTCTCGACAATCGACATGACCGCCCAGAGCTCTCTCGAATAAGCGGACCCCAGGCCGAACCAGTCCCATCAACGAATCCCAGGATACAGATTAAACCATCGCTCTCAAACTTCCCCCGATCACTCTGCGATGACTGGCTACCTCCTCTTGCGCCGACACCTGAGGGTATCGCTTTGAGCGAGCTTTTGGTATGTTTTAAGGAATACCGGCCTTTTCTCCTTCTATCGTTTTATTTCTTCACTTCTCACTCCAGAATCACTTACACGCAACGACTAGCAAAGTTATGTCCGTCCCGTAGGGCCCGGCTACATCATGATCCCAATTCGAGAGTTTCGAATATATCGACCACCTGTACCTGGAAGGACGTTTCTGAATAACCGCCAACACGAAATTGAGCCGTTACACCATTTGAAGCTAGATAATGGGTGCGATCACCTGCTTATAGACGGCGTCATTACGCTCAATGGTTTGGAGCGATACATTGAAGGTGTTCCCTTCGAAACGCTCGCGGTCGAAGGATACGGAGACCCTAAAGTTCACACAGTGACACAAGACATTTCTATACGGTCCCGGTATGCCACCACCAAGAATGTATGGTACCTCCTCAAAGAACCCGCCTCCGACTACGCCGCATATCATCGACCTTTTCTTTGGGTTGCCGACTTTGCGAAACACGTCGTCGACTATTTGACCGAGCACGAGACCGTATCACTTGAACACTTCAGATCCAAGTTCTATGATTGGACAAAGAAGCGGCATGGAGAAAGTCGGGTATTCCAGCAATGGGTGAAGCGTTTCGACGGCCAAACAAAACATTACGACTTCCGCCAAGCAGCTGTGACATACGGAAGCTTCCTGTGGAAGGAGTCTTGGTCCGTCATCGACAACCCTCGCAAGGACCCTTTTTGGAGTGACATCAACTACATTGCGGACAATGAAAGAGAGGACGAACCGTTGCGGAAGGCCACAGGTACAGGGAAAACGCTTGTGACCCCTTACGTTTTCAAGAACTTCAAGCATATTGCGCCACTCAGGAGGTTCTTTGAAGTCAAGAAGCCATCGAGTCGCCGAGTTCGAACGGACCATAAGAAGCGGAAGCATGTTCTCGGTTTTGCTGATGCTCATCGCGCTCAAGTTCAGACAAGCGCCGGGCCCTTCCTCAAGAAAGAGAAGCTCAAACGTGGGGATTTCGTAGCCATCCATCCGGATGAGGCTACGCTCTGGAAAGACGGAGCAGACGTTTGGTACGCCTACATCCAGGGAATTCGCCAGGACTGTCACGGAAAACTCTTTGATGTAATTTGGATGTATCCTGCATCAGCCACGACCCTGGCAGGTGGTCGCTACGCCTTCCGGAACGAGCTGTTTCTATCCTCTCACTGCAATTGCGACGAGGCCCCTTTGAGGACCAAGGATATCGCTGGCAAAGTAAACATCTCCTGGCTGAAAGGAAGTACTACCACAGATGATCTCAACGGCGAAACCCCGCACTTCTTCATTCGCCAGAAGTTTGACACGGAACATCACTGCTTCACCACGATCAAAGGCTCGGACTTTTTTTGTCAGTGTCGAAACCAGGCTTCCGTCTTCGATGAGATTCTTGGGAAAGTGTCGATTGGCGATACAATTCTCACTCCCTTCCGCCGAAGTGGCGAGCCTTCATGGAGACCACTAGACTCATACGGCTTTTCTGATGAAATCTCCGACACGCTGGAGCCAGTCGTAGTAGAAAACTACGTTCAACAATCCCAAACAATATCAGTACGTCGACTGATTCGACGAGTCGCGTGCCATGAAGGCCATGGGGCTGACCCGAACGAGCTGGTCTGGACTGATGAATTCTTTGAGATCATTCCGGAGCTTGTCGGTCCCAAATGCCACGTTCGTTTCTTTGAAGAGGGGGAGCAGATTCCCAGCCCGTACAACCGTCGTGGAATAGGAAACTGCTGGTACATCACAAAGCGATTGACTTCAACGGGACGCTTAGAAAGACTACGACAGCCTTTCCCGACAGGACTCAATGAAGGCCTTGATCCAACCGTCCCACCACCACGTCAAAAAATGGTTGGCTTAGATGCTTTTGCTGGTGGCGGCAATTTCGGGCGAGGACTTGAAGACGGGATGGCCGTCAACTTCCTCTATGCCATCGATTGGGCCAAGAATGCTGTCGCAACATACAGAGCAAATTCCAGCAGCGAAAATCCGTGCTGGATTTACTGGGGATCCGTCAATGACTACCTCAGGCAAGTTATGGATGGAAGCACGGCTGTCCATTTTGCCGCAGTAGGCGACATTGATTTCATTGCAGCAGGGAGCCCTTGTCAGGGCTTTTCTAGACTCCAGCGAAATACGGCGAGCGATTCATCACTACGCAACATCTCCATGGTTGCTTCGGTAGCCGCGTACATCGATGTATATCGACCAAAATACGCTGTCCTTGAGAACGTCGTGGCGATGGCACATAAGGGGAAAGAAAAGTTGGGAATATTTCCGCAACTGCTTTGCACCCTCGTAGGCCTGGGTTATCAAGTTTCTCAGCACGTTCTGGATGCCTGGTCAGTTGGGGACCCTCAGAAAAGGACGCGGCTGTTTATTTCGATCGCCGCACCAGACTTAGCTCCCATGCCTCCGGCAACGCTAACACACTCGCACCCTTCTGGAACGGCGAGCCTATCACTGGGCAAGAACCTGGCAAATGACCAGAGGTTCGGTGAAAGACGCTTCGTACCAACACCTTTCCGATACATCTCTGCGCAGCAGAGCATGGGTGATTTACCCGATATACAGGATTCCCATATCCAAACGTGTATCGAACAGCCGGACCACCGCTGTGTGAGCACGGAGGCAGCCTGGACCAGGGCGATGATGCGTCACATCCCGGTCTGCCCACCGACACAGGGCGCAATGAACGCCATTGACGCAGGTGTTATGCCACGGGCTCTTGCGGAGCGTTTCCGGGAAGGCGGCGGGATGAGGACAGGCGCAAAAAGCAGGTCATGGAAGCGGGTAGATCCGAACGAACTGACATCGACAATCACCACCGCTCCAGCTGCGGCGTGCGCAATCAACGGCCAGGTGTTGCACTGGCAACAGCACCGAGTCCTCAGCATCCGCGAAGCCCGGAGAGCGCAGGGTTTTGATGACCAAGATGTTATCACTGGTTCGCCTGCCGACCAGTGGAAAATCATTGGCAATAGCGTCTCCCGATCCACGGCGCTGGCCCTTGGTATGGCGCTCCAGGAGGCATGGCTCGCGAACCCTCCAGAAAATCGGTCGTCGAGCGAAGACGGCGCCGTCCCAGGTTCTAAGGATTCCTCTCCAGACTTGATGACTCAGCTGCCTTCGAATGTGCCCACTCCGGTCAGCATGGATAATGCTGGACGACCACGACCCCGACAGCAAGTTGCTGTGGTTATTGACCTTACACACAACGATTGAAAGAGTTGCACAGAAACGAAGCACAGCCTACGGACAAGACAAAGTCAAGGATAGAGGAGCGAGTTGCGCTTCCAGGGTTGATTAGAATGACTTTCTGCCGCGAGTGGGTCATTTAGAGCCGATCCATTGCAACACATCGGTAGCTGGTACACACTGTGGACTTTTACCCGAGAACGGAAAGGAGGTTTCAGAGGGAATGAGTTGGTTAGACTACGGCCTGCAGAGCGTTTCTTGGAGAGGGTTTGAGACGTGTGGAGATTCTTCGTAGACCGCCGGAGGCCACTTTGTCATTTGCACGAAGATGGTGGAGGTGTTGGAGTGGAGCTTAGAGGGCATGCATTGGGAGAATTAAGCCATTTTTCTTGCATTCTTCAAGATACTTCATACAGCTCAGAGCAGAACAGAGAGCCCCTAGCGCAGGGCTTAACGTAACTCATATCCACAAATGCGTTGAGGTTTTGTATAGACCGTTGAGGATGCTCACTCACCTTTCGCAGGCAGCACACTTCTTGTCAGATATTCAAGCTCTCTGGAAACTTTTCTTGCCATCAATGTTCCTCTCACGGTAACTCTTCCATGGCACCTGCCGCAGCAGCAGCCGCAGCACGACTGACCCTTCAAACCCAGCTCTCCCGATCCCTTCGACCCTGCAACACCGTCCCGACGCCGCAAAGCCACCAGCGCTCCGTCGTCGGACCAACGTCCGTACCCAATCCAGCGATGATCTACCCCGCCCGCTCGTGCGTACGCACGAGAACGGCCCAACAGCCCTACGTAGCACATCCACCTACTTCTACGTAGTAGTCATCTTCCGCATCCCCCACCTTCTTCTCGAAAGCACGGGGATCGACAGACGATGCTGAGTCGTGACAGCGGCGACCCGCATGACAACCTCATCTCATCTCGCCTTTTCCGACGGACCTATTCTCGTTCCCCCCCCCCCCCCCCC
>JAFISB010000151.1:0-91858 GCA_022560015.1 Diplodia mutila | reverse complement strand
AACAAAACCCCCGCCCCCCGCCCGGCCCCAAAAGGTGTTTTTGTGTCTTTTTTTGTTTTTTTTTTTTTTTTTTTTGGGGGCCCCCCCCCCCCCCCCCCCCCCCCGCAGACGTGCGGACTAAGTTAACGTCCTCCCAGAGTCTTCGAAACAGCACAGATCGTCTACCAGATCGTCAACTACGAGCGCAACCGACACGATTCAAAGACTACGGCGACATCACCGGATTTCAGCGCTGAACAAGCTAAGATCGATATATCTCAGGATATTCCTGGCACCCTGCCTAGTATTATTGCTTTTCTGATCTTCGGGACGACCGCCCCCTTCAGACGAAAATACGCGCAGGCAGTCAAGACGATCTTCTGCTGTACAGCAACGCAAAGAAAGAAGTCAAGGAAGGACCCTGTTCCATGGATGATGTTGCAACCCAGAACGGAGGGCCAGACGTCGTGCACGTCTTTCCCTGAGGATATGGATCTGGAGGGACAAGACAAGCCAGCAGCTGGTATCCAGGTCAGGACCGAGATTTCTACGTCGTCAGCATCAAGTGAAACGACGACTGCAAGGAATACCATGGATGAGAATTACAGGCCGTCCATCAAGGACAACGTCAAGAGAGTGTCATTCGGAGGTACCACGTTGAGGTCTCAGGAAGAACCCACGAGCCCCCCACTTGCATACAGCAACCCAAGCAGCAGAAGACCTTCCTCACCAACACGAATGCATTCCCGGACACTCTCGCCTATTCTCAAGACCAACAGCCAGCCCGGAAGCCCGGATGCTCAGATTCTTGGATCGTGGGAATGGTCTTCTCACAACCGCCAAGGGTCATTGCCATATGGGCAACAGGATTCTTTGCCCAACAGTCGACGACCATCGGCACCTCTGGGGAGGCAGTCGTCGATATCCTCTCTCCATTCACAGCGCTCTTGGACGAGTCCCTCATTGTCAGGCCGTGCACTTCCTTTACTTGCTGAAGTGGACTCAGCCTACAATCGGTCCAGTGGTCCGACGCATAAGCGGACACCATCTTCTCAACGGAGCCCACGCTCAAGCAGGGATGACGATTCCTTATATCAGCAGTCACTGTCATCTCCGAGGCTTGTGGACGTACCGCCAGTTCCGCGCATCCCTTCACCTGCAGACTGGCAAAGAGACTCCGCAACAACAATTGGAAGCATCCAGATGATTGCTGAGATGGCAAGGGGCCCGGTGTCGCCTCAAGCAACCATGATGTCCACGGTGCAGAGAGCAAGTGCGGATGATTTCCGGCGCCCGGAACAAGGGGGAAGCGAGCGCCCCGGCTGGTTTTTGAATTCAGCAAGGACCTCATTCGAAACCGCGTCTGCAGCATCCAATCGTCCGTCTGCAGAGGGCGTGGTCTCAACAACGGCGGGCCGGTCCGGAAACACCGCTACTAATTTCGCTTCGGCTCCGGGCTTTGGTGTGCCAGGGATGAACGACCAAAGCAACACTATTGCGGCACGGCGGCAGGTGCAGCGGCACCGCTCGCACCACAGCCGCAACGGAACCCTGCTCAGCAACAGCGAAGTCGAGCATCTGAACCCTGCTGCCTCCCCACCTCGTGGATCCCCGGCTCCATCTGTAGCAACTCCCCCGAGCCATCAATTGCCGGGAGGGTGGATTTGAAACATCTCAAAACTTACCTGTACATAGTTTTCCGCTTTTCTTTTTTTTTAATCAACGGAACCCTGGTGACACGTATGGGTCTACTGGGGAACACCGATTCAGGAGGCATCGACTGGCGGAGAAGGCGTTGCTTCGACCGATCGCAACCTAATGGAGTCACGAAAAGCAATCATATGGGATTACAAAGACCTTTGGAAGTCGGATCCGCACCGGTCAAGGATTAACCGGTACTTACCGGAAGCCATAGAGAAAGGCTAGAACGAACGATTCACGAATCAAGAAGAGAATGAAAAGATACCCACCTCCACATCCCCTTGCACATCATCACATTACTTTGATGCTCTCGTGTACACGCGTCGAGCTTAGGCACGAAATGGCCGATGCTGAAGGCCGGCATTTGCTTATTCTTGTGCGCTTGTAGCCTTTGATTTCTGCATTGTATCGCTGCATAAGTCGGCTGCCCTTAGGCGGCTCCGGCCGCACATTGTTGCACCCGCTCGACTCTGGCTCCGTGCAGTCTCCACAAGCGGGCACCGTACTAGTTCCCCGCTCGCGCATTCACTTGCCAAGGCAACCATGGAGAGAAAACATACTGCAGGTCTTGCATTTCCGTCCACTCCCATTCGTAGCCACAAATTCCTCCCTCGTACCCAAGGCTCGAGTCACTTCTCTGAGAACTCCCGTCTTACACTTCAAAATGGTCTCTTTATCTCTACCCAGTGACTCGCATCTTTCATGTTTGCACGTGTGTGTGTGTGTGCATCTCCGAGATTTGAGACGTAAAGTTTAGGAGTACGTGCATGGCAGCAATTAGCCGAAGATACCATAAGTGTTCGTCGGTTACGAAGATACAAGAGGTCGCGCAGAGCCCAAAGGTCGATAGAAAAAGAACGATAGGCATTTTCTTTCAGTGGTATCTAAGCGCGTAGACATTTCGTACCAGCCAAGAAAGTCGATGCCATGATGACGCAACCGCAAGGCAAGCGGGCTCCGGAGAGTCCAGTGTCTTCACCCCACCCACTCTTCCCACAATCATCCCTCCAACCTCCCCCATCCCCTTCTCCCCGTCGTCTCGTCAGCACCCCCGGTGTATCAACCATGCAGCCCACCGAGTCTGCGGTTCCGCTCCGCTACGCGTTCGCTCACCCGTTCGCTACCTACGCGCCCGAGATCCATCCGCGCACGGTTGTTTCTCGGTCTCGTTCCCGCGTCTGTAAACGCACGTCCCAACGCAGGAAAAAGTTGCTCCACCCAAAGCAAAATCAACCACTACGCATGCAAGGAAAAAGGGGCTCGGGCTTCATTCATCATCTGTGACAGCCCATTTACTGCATGACCTCTTCATAAGGACAGCCAGCAAGTTGGTCTATCAACAGGTGAATGATCCGCTACGGATCACCCACCAGGGCTCATGGTAACAAGCCCCTTTAGCTCAGTGGTAGAGCGCGACACTAGTAATGTCGAGGCCATCGGTTCGACTCCGATAGGGGGCACATCTTTTTGCCTGCGCGTGCCCTGGTGGATGGGTGTGTCTGCTTGCTGGTATCCTTTCGTTTTGCGTGCTTGGATGGATGATTTGCCGATTGGCAGGCTATTATACAGCGCTACCTGCCTGCTTCAATGCTGATATTTAGGACGTCGCAGGGCGCTCTTGCTCTTCCCTCGATGTGTTGTAGCTTCACCGGAGCAAGGGGAGCAGATGGCGCCGTTGCAAGAAGAACTCTTGCTTCCTAACACTATTCTTCGTGGGGCCAAGAATGACTTGAATTAGAGCACCGTTGGTAGCAGATTGCTACTTGGTTGCTATATCGTATCTGGACGAAAGTCAGCACCGTTAGCGGACGCAAAGTCAAGGATGTGCAGGTAGGAGGGCTGTCCCCACTGTAGTATAAGGTAATCAGCTATGACCGAAGAAACAGCCGGAGCAGCTGCTGCAACAGTTTGATAGCGACAAGGCGTGCCTGTTCCGTCCGAAGCTAGAGGAAACCCAGGAATGGACATGCGGAATTTGTAACTTGGTTAGCAACTCCCTGTAGAGGCCAATGGATGACATGATGGCTGGCGGTGCCGCAAGTGTTCGTGTGAAAAGAGGAAGTGTCGTGGGTTGGCTACTAAAGCTCGATTTTGTCCTTCTTCAAGCCTTGATAGACCTTGGATCGTATTGCTGAGAGCCATCAGCGCTGAATCCCGCTCCAAGGCCTCGGAGCTCTCTGGATCAGCCACGAATCCTATCTTGCGGAAGTGCTGGCGCCATCCATGTGAGGACTTCAAGTGACGAACTAGTCCACAAACGGAGAACAAATCGAAGCCCGTGCGCGACGCGCGAGAAAACGCGACGCGACGCGACACAGCACGCGTCTGCTCCGAAACTCAGCCGGGCGCGCTTTCCCGCTGAAAACACGGCGCCTGCGTCTGCTCCACCAAAACACTCACAGCTCTTCTCATTTCCCCGCAACGTCGCCGACATGTCTTCTCTGGTTGACGCCGTCGTCGGTTCCGACAACTTCGGCCTGGACGCTGCTACCCCCGCATCGGCAGCATCCCAAACTCCAAGACGTACCCGCAACCGCTCCTCTTCCAGACCACGAGGCCCGCCGTCCGAGAGCGCTGGCGCAAACAGTGATATCGAAGGCTTTCCCGATGATGAGGTTGTCGGCGCAAGGGGGACTGTCCGCCGCTCAGCGGGACCACGTTCGGATATTCCTCGTGTTGTCGATGTTACTGGCGAGACTCTTGCCCAAAGATTCGAAGAGTTCCTCGAGAGGTATGCCTTCTTCTCGCGTTTGGCCTGAGCCAATTGCGCTGACAAGTCGCAGCTACACAGAAGAGCCTAGCTCATCGGGCGCTCCGGCATCGAGTGTCCAGACTACCGACAAGTACTACGTTGCCCAAATCAATGGCATGCGCCATTACAGCCTATCTACCCTCTACATCGACTTCACCCACCTCATGAGACACGAGGATGGTGTTGTCGCGAACGCCATTGCGAACGAGTACTACCGCTTCCTTCCATACATGACCAGATCCCTCAACAACCTGATCGCAAAGTACGAGCCGGAATACTTCAGAGAGCACAGGCAGCCCAACTCGACTTCCTCTGTTGCTGCCACCTCCTCGGCAGGCGACTCTGCAGGTGATGAGTCCAAACAGTCCAGCAAAACGCCCAACCAGCAGACCGACAAGCTCTTCTCGCTTGCCTTCTACAATTTGCCTCTGGTTAGCCGTGTCCGACAGCTGCGGACCTCTTCGATTGGAAAGCTTCTCTCCATCTCCGGTACCGTCACAAGAACCTCAGAAGTGCGTCCTGAGCTGTCGCTGGCTGCCTTTGTTTGCGAAGTTTGCAATGCCGTCGTTCCCAATATTGAACAGACTTTCCGCTACACGGAACCCACACAATGCCCTAACTTGACCTGCGGTAACCGCGTTGGCTGGCGATTGGATATCCGGCAAAGCACGTTTGTCGACTGGCAGAAGGTGCGCATCCAGGAGAACAGTTCAGAGATCCCCACTGGCAGCATGCCTCGGACAATGGATGTTATCCTGCGCGGTGAAATGGTCGACCGTGCGAAGGCCGGAGAGAAGTGCATCTTCACCGGTACTGCCATTGTCATCCCCGATGTCAGCCAATTTCGCGTGCCTGGAACTAGACCTCAGGCCACCAGGGATAACACCAACATGCCTAGGGGTAACGATGTCGGTGGCAGTGGCGTTTCGGGACTGAAAGCGCTAGGTGTGAGAGATCTGACGTACAGGATGGCATTCCTTGCCTGCATGATCACTCCAGATACTTCCACTCCGGGCCAGAGCGCGACACAGCAACTTCACGGACAGGCCGGCAACATTCTCGCCTCTCTGAACCAGACTGCACCCTCCGAAGTTACGCAAACTGGCGAGGAGGCTCAGGCGGAATATCTTGCTACCCTTTCGCCAGCTGAGATCGAGGATCTCCGAAACATGGTCCACACCAACAATATTTTCATGCGCTTGGTCGACTCGATCGCACCCATGGTTTACGGACACCAAGTTATCAAGAAGGGTCTTCTTCTCCAGCTGATGGGAGGTGTCAGCAAGGTCACTCCTGAGGGCATGGCTCTGAGAGGTGATATCAACATTTGCGTTGTCGGCGATCCCAGTACCAGCAAGTCTCAATTCCTCAAGTACATCTGTTCCTTCCTGCCCCGGGCCGTCTACACATCCGGAAAAGCGTCTTCTGCGGCCGGTCTCACAGCTGCCGTAGTCAAGGACGAGGAGACGGGAGACTTCACCATTGAAGCTGGTGCATTGATGCTGGCAGACAATGGAATCTGCGCCATTGATGAGTTTGACAAGATGGATATCGCAGATCAGGTTGCCATTCACGAAGCTATGGAACAACAGACCATTTCCATTGCCAAGGCCGGTATCCAGGCCACTCTTAACGCTCGTACCTCTATCCTTGCAGCAGCGAACCCTGTCGGAGGCCGCTACAACCGGAAGACCACCCTCCGGGCCAACGTCAACATGAGCGCTCCCATCATGTCTCGTTTCGACCTCTTCTTCGTTGTCCTGGATGAATGTGAGGAGAGCGTTGACCGTCACTTGGCCGAGCACATTGTAGGCATTCACCGCCTCCGCGACGACGCAGTGCAACCAGAGTTCAGCACGGAACAGCTGCAACGCTATATCCGCTTCGCCCGCACTTTCAAGCCTGAATTCACCCCTGAGGCCAAGACAACCCTGGTTGAGAGGTACAAGGAACTGCGTGCCGATGACGCCCAGGGCGGTATTGGTCGCAACAGCTACCGTATTACTGTCCGTCAGCTCGAGTCGATGATCCGGCTCAGCGAGGCCATCGCCAAGGCCAATTGCGTCATAGAGGTTACCCCCGAGTTTGTGCGCGAGGCGTTCAACCTTCTCCGCCAGTCAATCATCTCCGTTGAGAAGGATGATGTTGAGGTTGAGGACGATGATGAGGCTGCCGCTGCGGACGCCGAGGCTGGCGCTGACGCGGAGATGGGTGATGCCAACGCCGCAGAGGAGGCCGAGCCCTCCGCTTCTGCTACTCCGGCGCCTCAAAGAGAGAGGAAGAAGATCACATACGACCACTACATGTCTATTTTGAACATGATGGTGCGTCGGGTGAATTCAGATGCCGCCACAGCTGAAGATGGTGTTGAGGAGGAGGAGCTGCTTGTGTGGTATCTGGAACAGAAGGAGGCGGAGCTAGAGACGCAGAAGGACTTGGAGGAGGAGAGGGAATTGGCAAAGAGGGTGCTGAAGAGGATGGTTAAGGTAAGCGTCTTTGCTCGACCTCACAGATGTGCATTGCTAACAGGCTCGTAGGACAACATCCTCATGCAGATTCGTGGTGAAGGCCTCATGGAAGATGGCGAGGAACAGCAGCGTGATTCTAAGGCGGTGTATGTCATGCATCCCAACTGTGCTGTGGAGGATATGTAAAGCGGACGGAGGAAATAAAAAGGAGAGGCCGGTCTTGGTCACAGGTTATGGCGTTAAAGGAGGCGTGTTGATACCAATTATTTGTTAGAGGGAGATGGTTATGATGACGTCTTGTTGTATGTTGCTTGCTTGTTGGCTAGGCATGATTGGAATTAAAGTGCTTGGACGATACCTACCTTCGATTGCATTTGATTTGATATCATGCTATGACATTTATAGTGATATTCCTTAGCCTTGGTCTACTTAACAAGCGGTGAAAGTTGGGTTTAGAGTTAGTTCACGTGTTCCCTACCATCCGTATGCTTTATATCAGACATTCCTGGCCATCGAAGAGTGCAATGATAGTCGGAATTTGGAGGTCAGACAGGCAAGCCTCTTGCGGGCAATAAGCATACAGCAGCCGGTTCACAAAAGTATACTAGATAGCTGACTGAATGTAACTACTACAACATTCTAACATTTAAATGACTTCCTTTCTCGTTGTTGGCACCCGAAGGCCCGGTCTTGCGTAAGCCACTCCGGCTCATGTATAAATTGTTCGACCACCTGCAGCTCATACACAGACAAATTCGACCACTTCAAGCTCTTTCATCAACCTCTTCGACCACCGCTCCACCGACAATACTCAACAACTATGGCGTCTTCCATCCTCCTCCGCGCGGGCCACATCCTCCTTATTCTCATCATCGTGATCCAGGTCCTGCTCCCTCTCATCGTCGCCTAGGATGATACCATTGCTTCCGATGTCACTGCTGCCAACGTCACTGACATCCTTGACGTGAACGGCACAGCCGAGCACCAGAAGAACTCCAAGGGTAATCAGGGTAGCAACGACCATGGCAGCGAAAACTGTTACAATTGTACATATATCAACAATGGAACCGCTGCCGGCTTCACCTCGTCAAATCTGCTCACCGTGGGCTTGAGCATCCTGGCTTTCCTTGTTGCGAGCTCCTTTTAAGAAGCATTGGTAGGTTCTGAGCCGAGAGATTTTATGAGACACTTGGGGGGTGGTTCGCTGATCCTGTACTAGGCCGAATCGAAATCAACTGTATTGACGGGACAATTGAGACAGCCGGATTGGAGCTGCGGACCTGTCTGATATGGATTTACCGGCAGCTGGGGTCATCTCCGGGGCTCTCTCAGGAAGATAAACGGGGCATAGACGGACACGTTTTGTGGAAAAACGAAAAATGATCATTGCACATGCCTTCTTCAATTCGGCTTCTGGTATCTTCGTTCTCGATGAAACTCACTTTCTTTTTTCTTTTTGCACTTATTTCCACCCTCAAGAGCAACTATGCCTGAGCAGCAGGTCCACCGATATACTCAGTCACTGCCTTCACAGCACCCGCGAACTTGTTCGCCTCAATCAGCATCAAATGACCCATAGGCTTAATTCCCGCGTCCTGGAACGCTCTCTTCGCGTCCGACGCGCCCTCCTCGCCCTGCTTGGTGTAGTCGTACGTTGCATGCGCCAGCGCGTGCTTGTGCAGCACCTCGTCCTCGGGGTGGAAGTAGAAGACCTCGGCACCCCCGCTGCCATCCTTCTTCTTCTTCTTGCTGGGCCGGTTGTCTTCCATGTCGAGCTTGGACTCGACCTCGAGGTAGGTCTTGGAGACGACGAGATAGTGCGAGAACTGATAGGGTTCCTTCTCCTCCAGTGCCCAGTCAATCTCCTCCTGCAGCATGGTGTACATGGGCGGCACGATCTCCGAGGGCATGTTGATGAAGCGCTCGGTCAGGATGAGGCCGACTTGGGCGGGGGAGGAGGGGTCGAGGAGGGCGGGGAGCTGGGAGAGGGCGGGCGCGGAGGAGGCTTTCTGGGCGAAGTATTTCGAAAGGTCCTTGATCACTTGCTTGTCCTGCGATCCAGGTCAGCCGGACTGCCAGCACATGCATGCTTTTTTGCGTTCAAGTATCGCCGGGGTTGGAGACGGACCTTGTGCTCGTGCAAGTTTAGCACGGTGAGGAAGGCGTACGGATCCGACTCGATGCCGTCGACCTTGACCGTGGAGCCCAGCAGCGGCTGGGCCAGGATCATGTCGGCCAGCTCGGACAGATTGAACAGCTGGTTATCGACGTCGAACAGCTGGCGCAGCAGCGTCTTCAGGCCGTGGAAATCGACGTCCGGCGACGGGTCAAACCATTCGAAGTCAACATTGACCATGTCGATGTCCTAGAGCTTGCGCGCTGCGCATTAACAATCGACTTCGTTCCCGCGATCATGTCCATGGCGCACGCCGAGCCGATTACGCACCTCGTCGCTCTCGTCATCGTCGTCTTCGGCGTGGTTCTTGGGCGGCGGAGCATCGCCCAGCTCCTCGGGGTCCTTTCTCTTTCTGCTGTCTTTGCCCATTGCTGCGGATATGCGTGCGGAGTGCTTCGTGAGCGGCGTCGGCGAGCGGTGGTTTTGCGTCTAGAGAAAACTGGAGCTGGGGTAGGTTTTAGTCATGGCCGCTAGTGCATGCGGAAACGGCGGGGCAGGACGGCTACTTTTTACTATTATCTTATCGGGGAGTAGTCCGCGATAGATCAGCCCTACGCGGCGCCCCTCCAATATTTTTTCTCTGGCGCGTCACCCACTAGCCCTCTCCCCTCTGCGTCTGCAACACTCTCCAGAGCCCGCAGAACGCCGTCTCCACCCACTTTCCACAGTCACAATGGCAGGCACCGGCGAGCTCCCCATCGAGCCTCACAAGACGTTCGACACCATCCTGGTGTTGGACTTCGGTACTTCTCCGTCGCGCGAGACTGCCATGCTGTGACTAACACCGCGAAAAAAGGCTCTCAGTACTCGCACCTGATCACCCGCCGCCTGCGCGAGTTCAATGTCTACTCGGAGATGCTCCCGTGCACCCAGAAGATCGCTGATCTCAGCTGGAAGCCCAAGGGTGTCATCCTGTCCGGCTCGCCCTACTCCGTCTACGAGGATGGCTCGCCGCACGCCGACCCGGCTGTCTTCGAGTTGGGCGTCCCCGTTCTGGGCATATGCTACGGTCTGCAGGAGATGGCCTGGTACCACGACAAGCAGGGCGTCTCTGCCGGCGACAAGAAGGAGTACGGCCACGCCTACCTGAAGGTCGAGAAGCACCCCGGCAAGGGTGCCCACATCGATAAGCTCTTCGAGGGTCTTGAGAAGGACCTTGAGGTCTGGATGTCGCACGGTGACAAGCTCTCCAAGCTTCCCGACGGCTTCGAGATCCTCGCCACGACCGACAATGCCCCCTTCGCCGGCATTGCCCACGGCACGAAGCAATACTTTGGCATTCAGTTCCACCCGGAGGTGACTCATACCCCGCGCGGCAAGGAGCTCCTGAAGAACTTTGCGGTGAACATCTGCGGCGCCAACCAGAACTGGACCATGGCCAAGTTCGTCGACCAGGAGATTGCCCGCATTCGCGCCCTCGTCGGCGACAAGGGTCAGGTCATTGGCGCCGTTAGCGGTGGTGTTGACTCCACTGTTGCCGCCAAGCTCATGCAGGAGGCTATTGGCGACCGCTTCCACGCCGTTCTGGTCGACAACGGCGTGCTCAGGCTCAACGAGGCTGCCATTGTCAAGGAGACTCTGAGCAAGCACCTTGGTGTCAACCTGACTGTTGTCGATGCCAGTGAGCGCTTCCTGGGCAAGCTCAAGGGCATCACCGATGACCCTGAGAAGAAGCGCAAGGCCATTGGCAACACTTTCATCGAGGTTTTCCAGGAGGAGGCTAAGAGAATCGCCTCGGAGGCTGCCAACACGCCCAAGGCCGGCGAGATTGAGTGGCTCCTGCAGGGCACTCTCTACCCCGATGTCATTGAGAGTATCTCTTTCAAAGGCCCCAGCGCGACCATCAAGACGCACCACAACGTCGGTGGTCTGCTGGAGGGTATGCACCTCAAGCTGATTGAGCCGCTTCGCGAGCTCTTCAAGGACGAGGTCCGCGAGCTCGGCACTCAGTTGGGCATTCCGGAGGAGCTCGTCTGGCGCCACCCCTTCCCTGGCCCCGGCATTGCTATTCGCATTCTTGGCGAGGTCACTCCCGAGCAGGTCAAGATCGCGCGTCACGCCGACCACATTTTCATCGAGGAGATTAAGAAGGCCGGCCTCTACAGGCAGATCTCGCAGGCCTTCGCTGCGCTGATGCCTGTCAAGGCCGTTGGCGTAATGGGTGACAAGCGCGTGCACGCGCAGGTCATCGCTCTGCGCGCCGTTGAGACGACGGACTTCATGACGGCTGACTGGTTCCCCTTCGACGGCCAGTTCTTGAAGCGTGTCAGCAGGAGAATTGTGAACGAGGTTGACGGCGTGTGCCGTGTGGTGTACGACAGTAAGTGCAGCGACATCAGTGTGGTCGAGTGGGTTGAGCTAACGAGGAGCAGTTACGAGCAAGCCTCCGGGTACGATTGAGATGGAGTAAGCGCAAGGCTGGGTTGGTGGAGAGACGATTCTTGGCATAGAAATCATGGCGTTCAGGGAAAAAGGTATAGGTTCATCAAATAGAGATCCAGACTCGGCGATTGGGCCTTGGAAAGATAAGCACAATGCAGCCGCGCAAGCAGCAATGATGCCCAGCGCGGGCCGATTTCCAGTTGAGCCGGCGATGATCCCAGGGCAGCGGCTGATCTCGCGTGGGACGATGGCGTTTGCGGAGGGGCTGGAGGGGCAATGATGCAACCGCGCGGGCAGGGGGGCCGCAGTGACGTCATTACGTCATAGCCTTCACCCGTGTGAAGGACCTGTATAAAATCACCTCCCAACGGCCTACTCTGCTCTGCACTACCAACACACATCTCTGCGACACCCAATCCACCTCCAACACCTCACGCTCCATTCTCAAATTCCCAACCAAACAACCACCACTCCACCACAATCATGTCTTCCAACGTCGGCTCCCACAACATCTACGAGGACGGTGACCAGAAGAACTACGCCAAGTCCGAGCTCAACACCGGCGAGGAGCGTTTCCACGAGGGCCAGGCCCACAGCCACAAGGCTCTCGACTCCAGTACGTCGCACCACCTCACCGAGATTCCCATACACGATTCGAACGTAAGACTAACATGAGACTTCCACAACAGAGGATGAGCGAACCATCGCCAACAAGCTCGCGCGCGAAGAGAAGCGCCTGAACGAGCCGGTGCCCAAGGACCTCGAGCAGGTCCAATACGAGAAGGACGCGACCCTGCCCGCCAAGTCGCACGGCAACGACCCCAGCCGCGGTGCCCAGCTCGACCAGGAGCTGCGCGAGGAGGACGAGGCGGCGATGCAGAAGAAGGGCCACTGGGGCTCGAAGCAGTAAAAAAAATTCTACAAAGAGTCTTGCTTCAAAGAGATTTCTCTCTTGATACCCGATTGAACGGGTATGGCGTCATGGGTATCGGTACCCCAAGAGGGTTTCCCATTTACTTCCCTTGTATTTTATACCAAAGCCGATTGCATACTGCTTGCATGAGCATCCACACAAATGAGATCACGATTTGATGCAAACAATACTTTCCCAGACTCACAATGACGCGTGAACTTCGGTGTCGCGACTGCGACGAGCCAAAGCTGAATTTACATGAATACTGCACATAGTTTGTTCTATATCGTGATGGACATATCCACCCGCCGGGCCGGCCTTGACCTTGATATACCTACAACATATACAAAAACTCTTCCTCCCCACCACCTCTCACACCCCTTCGTCCCCCATCATCCCCACCGCCAACCAGCGGCACACCCACCTCGTCCTCGTCGTCATCGCCCATCCCCACCTTCCTCGCCCTCTCTTTCCTCTTCCTATTCTCCCTCGCCAACACCCACCGCAAGCCCGCCGCCAACACGGCCGCACACATCATAAACCCCGCACAAGTCCCCAAGCCGCGAACGTAGTACGGGCCTTCTTCCTCGGGAAACAGGCGGGTGCCGAGCAGCGGGCCGCACTGGCCGACGACGTTGAGGACGGCCATGCCGGCGCCGCGACGACTCGCCGTCTCCTGGTTGTTGAGCGTCCAGGCGATGATGAGGGTGACGGCGGCGAAGAAGCCGGCGGTTGCCGGGTAGAGGGCGAGGTAGCGGAGGAAGTGCGTCCAGGTGACGGCCGGGGGGTGGGGGTCGTCGGTGGGTGTTTGCTGGGAGGTGGAGGACGAGTAGTATCCGAGGAGGCAGATGAGGGTGAAGGAGAGGCTGGCGAGGAGGGCGTGCAGGATGAGCGGGACGGAGCGCGTGCGGTAGCGGTCGGAGAGAGAGGCGGTGGCGAGGACGGTGAGGAAGGAGAAGAGGTACGGGGGCGCGGAGAGGGCTTGGGAGGTTAGGGATGTGTAGCCCATTCTGGTTTTTGACGTTAATATGTGGTTTGATGGTGTTTGAATTCAGGGAACCTATGGCGGATACGCACTCTTTGATGATTGTCGGAAGGAAGACGGGGACGGAGGAGAAGGCGACGTTGCAGCTGAAGAACATGAACTACAGCAAAGATTGTTAGCAAGAGACACAAGTGACAGATCTATATATATATATCTATGCTACTTACCGCGGTGAGATAGCACTTCGGATCCATCAGCGTCTGCAATACCTCCCTGAAATCCACGCCCCTCTTCTTCTTCGTTCCCCCCTTCCGGACGCTGCTGCCGCCGCCCTCCTCTTCATCCTTCTCCCTCGCCTCAGCCTCAGCCTCGCGCTCCCGCTCCCCACGCAACCTCAGCACCGCGACCTCGCGCTCGCGCGCGCTCAGCCAGCGCGCCTCGCCGGGGCCGTCGGGCACGAAGCTCCAGGCCCAGACGGCGACGAAAAGGCTGGGAAAGCCTTCGACCAGGAAAAGCAGGCGCCAGGGGGCCCAGGGCCCGCCCTCGCCGAGCTTGGTGATGAGCCAGGCGAGCGTGCTGGCGAAGGAGGTGGCCAGCGGCGCGGCGGAGATGAAGAGCCCCGTGCGGAAGGCCAGCTCGTCGCGGCGGAAGAAGAAGGACAGGTAGAAGGGCACGCCGGGCCCGAAGGCGGCTTCGCTGACGCCGAGAAGGGCGCGCAGCGCGAGTAGCGAGCCGAAGGAGGTGCTGAGCGATTGCAGGGACGCGATGAGACCCCAAGAGAAGACACAGAGCGGGATGTAGATGTGTGGGGGCACGAGGCGGTATCTGTGAGGAGCGAGGTGCGAGAAGCACTTATGTTAGCTGGATCAGAGGAGCGGCTGAAGGGGGGAGTTGAGGGAGCTCTTTAATGTACTCAAAGCAGACAGGATAGAAATGCGGGATGCCATACAGGAGCGTGGCCCATTCAAATAGAATATATGTGATGTAGAAGGATGTGAGCAGCCACTCGTACTGGTCCGAGCTGAGAGACAAATCTCTAGACATGCCCGCGATCTTTGCGTTACCGATGTCTGCGAGCAAGAGAGATTTACGTTAGCTCTATCATTCACCCTCGTCTTCCAAGCACGGCGCGCCTCGCTGGCGGACGGCAACGGCAGCAGCACATACTCGATCGGTCCAAGAAGCTCAGCATGTATAGCAGCCCCATGAACAGCACAAGCCTCCTATCCAAGCGCTTCACTACCGCCGTCTCTTCGTCCGGCGTGTACAGCTCGTAGTCCCGCACCGCGTCGTCGTCGGCGTCCGCACCACGGCGCCCAGGTAGGAAACGTTTCTCCTCCGCATCTTCTTCATCCTCCTCCTCCGCATCGGCATCATGCCTGTTCCCGTACTCCTGCTTCCTCCCGAGCGGCGTCAGCCGGATGCTCATGCCATTCCCCTGGCCGCCGCTGCTGCTGCCCCATTCGACATCGTCGCCGACATCCAGCTCGGGGTGCTCGAGGTCGAGCTCTAATTCGAGGCCGCGGTCAAGGCTATCGCCTGTAGAGCCATTGTTCGAAGAGGAACTCGGGGGCGTGTTGACGCGGCGAGGGGCGGAGGCGGAGGCGGAGGCGGAGACGGAGGAGGACGAGGGGGATGCGTCGGCGGCGGCCATTGCCGACCTGCGTTTTGTTTTGTTTCGCAACGAAAGCGGAAGGCGGCAGGCAAGGGAGCGAATGGGCGTGGGTCAGGGAAAATTAAAGAAGGGTTGGACGGGGGTTTAATGGCTGCGCAGCGCAGCTGAACGGAGCTACCCCGGTCGCTGTCAGGGCGCGGCGGGCGGAGCGGGGGAACATGATTCAGCTGGTGGCATCCTTCACATTGCACAGCATTTAATTCCACGCTGAATGCGGACTTTGAAAACACGACTTCTCATTCAGCAGAGTGGAGAGCCGAGACATTGGATCATGGGGTTAAACGTTTATTGGAACCTACTTATCTTCCCGGCACACCGCCAACCAATGGAAGCCGAGGACCACTGCTGCAGTAGCGTGTTCGCGACTAGTGTTACCTGGCCCCTGACCATGTATCTACTCGCTGATTGGCTCTCTCTCTCTCTCTCCCCTAGCCGAGCCATGGGCTTAGGGCGAAGGGCATTCTTTTTTTTAAAAAAAAAAGGGAAAACATAAAGCATTCATGCATGGGGAACTGGCTGGAAATGCTCGTGTGGATGGCTTCGTCAAACCCTTCTTTAGATAGAGCTTGCAAGCCTGCCTCCGGCGAGAATTGCATACATGCTCGGATTTTGGCGCATGCAACAAAGAAAAAATTTGTCCTCGATGCTCGAATGCGTGGTTCTCGACGAAATTGGCTGGAGGTCATGGAATATCTATGCAGGCCGCCTCGCCCCGGAATGCAGTAGCAGGTTCCAGCGGAACACCTCTGCTCGAAATCGGTGTGGTCGTCTGTTACGACAACGTTCAGATTGTAGATTCAACTCCTTGGGCTCTGCGCGGTAGTGTGTTTACCGGTCCTTTGAGCGTTGATCCTGCACTTCTTTGTCGTAATCATCCATGACTCCCTTGAGGTTCGCCATCTTTGTCCGACAGTGCATGACAACGATGGCAATAGCGATGGCGTTCCAGAGGTCGTAGCCAACGTCATCCATGGCTTTGCAGAAGAACTGGTGGATGCCCGGCCGCTCATATCCATCATCTTCATCATGCAGTACAACGAAGCTGACGGTCAGGTTGTTGACAATGATGCCGTAGACAGTGGGTGCGGCGCAAAGCTGGTCAACAATGACAACATTTCCATTGTCGTCCGTTCCGTCGCCAATAGCCAGGTTTTCCTTCCATTCCTGCTTGAGCTTGACAAGACGCTGCGTCATCTTCTTCTCGATCACCTCAGTCTCAACATCTTGCGCGGTCGAAAGTAGAGCAAGGGTTGGAGTGACGTCAGAAACGCCAGCATCAGAAAAAGCCCACTTCATGTAGCTGCGCATCTGTCGACGAATCAACTCTTCCGGCCGACGCGAGGGCGGAGGGTTGACCTCCTTGAGAGTAGCATCGCGAGCCCAGGAGGGAATGTTCACGAGCAAGCGAAAGGCTTTCATGGCTGGATGCGATCGTCAGCTAATACTCGTCGAGTAAGGTCGAGCTCAGATGCCACTCACCTCTGAACTGGTTTCCAGAAAGCGCCTTGATGTACGCATTCTTTGGGTCGTCGGCGAAGAGGACTCTAGGGAACGAATCGAAACTGAGGTTCCAGGACTTCGGCAGAATGGCCTCCCAGCCGCGCATGGCAATCTTGAGGTACACTTTGATTGGGTCCTCGCCGAAGCCCGACTCACGCATGATTTGTGCGTGCTCAGCGTACTGCGCGCGGGCTTTCTCGAGTTCGAACCGCTTCAAGTCAGCCTCATCGAATGGCTTGTCGGGCAGCACGCTCGACGTATCCTTGGGCGAGCGCCCCTTGGACTGAGGCGAGGAATATGAAGTCGGAAGGTTTTTGCTGGAAGGGGTCGTCCAGAGTGGTTTCTGATCGCCGGCAGCTAGCACGCGGTTGATGTAGTGCCATTCGTCGGGATCCGAACTGAGTTCGCTATCCTCGGTGAGCCTGGACTTCAGCTTCGCCAGCTCATCGTCACTTGAGGTGGATCGAAAGGATGGCGGCGTGAGGTAAGAAGCGATGGCGCTTGAGGTCTTGCGTCGCTTGTACGGCTCATAGCGCGAAGATCGGGAGAGAGGGCGCTTGCCGTTGGGGGTCGTGGGAGTTTGCAGAGCGCGATGCAACCACCCCTGACCGTGAGGAGTGTCGCTCGGTGTGAGGTAGCCCAAGACGGCGTCCTTGAGGCGTCCGAAGAAAGCCATGCGTGCGATATCGAGTTGCTGGTGTTTGTCGCGACGGCAGACAATGTGGACTCGAGGTGAGATTGTAATGCTCCTCGGTCACGACAAAGAAGCTGCAGGTGCAAGCAGAAGGCGATGCAGAGGCTCCGGATAGAGCACTGCAGACGGTAGCGGCGAAGAACAAAGAAGAGGATGTTGAGCAGAAGAGGGGAATGAAGATAAGAGCGCCGAAGAATAGAGGGTGACAATGGCCATGGTCGACAATACTAGCGTGTCCGTGCGTGCACAATAGAGCGGAGTGAAAGTGAAGTGAAGTGAGGTGTCGGTGAGCGAGACGCGTCGGGTGGTCCGGAAAGGGAAGGCACGAAGGAGGGGAGGCGCGTGTGCATGTGACGTGACGTGATGATGTGTTGCTCGGCAAAGCTGCCGCTTGCGGTTCCTGCCTTTCAACGTCAACCCTTCTGTCCCTTCTGTCGTACCCGAGACCTCGTCACACCGCTCACTACATCACCATTGCAGCCCTCGCGGCTGAGAAACGCGTCTCATGGAGCATCTTTCCATTGTTTTATAGTCCGCAAGTACTTTACTGGAAATTGACCGAAATCCATCCACACACCCTGCAAATTACGCCTCGTGCGCACCCCCCATCCACTGCCACATCACCTCCATCAGTCATCATGCACTGCGCTCAGTACAGTCCGACGCAGATGTCACCGCGGACGCGGGCCGTTAGGTGGATCTCGGCCTCGAGGTCGAGCTTGATGCCCACAAGCAGAGCGGCGTCCTTGGGCTTGCCCTCGGCATCGGTGGCGCCCTTGAGCAGCGAGCCTGTTGGGTACATGTCCATCAGTATCGTCGATTCAAACGATTTCTCCTCTACAACAGTTGCCGTGTGAGATTGGAAGAGCGGTTGCAATGCTGTCTCAAAAAGGAGATTTCCCACTCACCCGCAGGCTGGCTCAAGCCGCTCGACTGAGGAGGCGTCGGCAGGTGCTCGGCGGCCGGGTGGGCCAGAGCGACGTTCCTGGGCCTGCGGCCACCGCGGGCCTGGCCGTCAGCAGAGGAGGTGTCGGAACCGTAGTTGCGCTCAGCAACGTCAACGCTGCGCAGAGTGTCAGTTCAGGCAGGTCAAGAGCTGGGGAAGGATCCTACGGGGCGGTGTCGGCCATTGTGATGGTTGATGGGGCTTGTTGAGGTTGTTGAGGCTTGAAGAGTGCGGACTGGAGTGGAAAGATGCTCTGCTGAGTCTGCTGTCCTCGATGCGGCGGAAGACACTTCTTTTATACATCAGAGGCCGCACGGTGAAATGGTAGTACGTGGTCGGTACTGCTCATCGGATGCCTGCCTCTGAGCTGGCACTGCAAAAGCAAGCTGGTATGCAATGCCAAATGCCTCTGGGCCCGACAATTATCGTTCGATCAAGCCAGCAAAGCACCTCTGCTAACAGAAAGCAGAATGGATCCTCTAGCGTGGTGTTCTGGCCGAGGAGCTGGCTCCGTGCTTTCCCCAATACGGCAAGGAAGTCCAAGCCGGCCGGCGGCTGGCGGGACCAGGGCGCATTCCTGAAACTTCAAGGGCATTGGACAATCCGATGTACTGATCTGAGTGTCTCCTGACATTTTCTGGGATGTAGCCGCTGGATAGACCCGACGGCGCGGCTGGGTGGAAAAAGAAAAATGGCCTCGAGCTCTAGCGCCATCCTGCCCACGCTCGTGCGTCCCGTGGTGTAACATCTTGTACCAGGATGCTCACTTTAGTGGCCGCGGGCCGTTCCGCCGGACCAGAGTCCCCACCTGGCCAAGGAGGCCTTGCACGGCCTTGCAGAAATGCACGTAAGGGTGTGCAACCTTGGCTCTATTGTCAGGCCACATCCGCACTCCGCGCGCAATAAGGCTCCCGATGCGCGTCAGGGACTCCTCTTCGTGCCGACGCCCGCCTCGACCTTTCGATTGGTGCCATTGGTCAATCCGGCTACGCGCTACAAATGCAACGAATATGCTTTTGTCGGGTGAGAAGGCCCAGCCCTCCATTTGTCCGGATGTCCTTGGTGGGGGACCGCTTTGTCAGATCTCCAAGATTTGCCGCAGTCTGGGCGCCCGCGCCACCGTGTCACAGCGTGCTGCACTTAGCAACGGCTCCACTGTCAACGTCGCCTTCTCCTCGACCGGTTGCTGGCCGCTGATCATGAGACTGACAAACACTGAAAGACGTCCTGTCCTTAGTGCGTACACAGCACTTAGGGTATCACTTGCCGCCGACTTCTTCTCTTCCCCTCTTTTTTCGACCGCATCAACGACCTTATGGTCGTGTCTATGCTCCTGGCGCTCTCAAGCTGCCCGGCTATGTTGGGAACGCAGGAAGCCATCCGCCAGAGTCAGGCGAAGGAGAAGCGTGAGGAGCATCGAGCGCGTAGATGCAACCTCATAGTCGGCTGTGTCAGGACCTCAGTGCGGAGCCGGGCGATCAATGGCAAGAAGATTGTCCTTAGAGACCACAAGGTGCCTCAACCCACCGCTCTTTGCTTTGTGAAGACCGTGAATTGACGCTTGAGCTTCTCGCGTAGCTGTACATCGATACCGAAAACACTGCAGAGACCGATGAGTCCTCCGGTCATCCCTTCGCAGGCTATTACCTTCCTTACCCTGACAGCGAGTGCGAGGGGCTTGTCAGCACAATCACACATGTAGCTCCGATTCTCAATTGGATCTACATCGACAAGGAGACCTTCGAGGTCAAGTACGGTGTCCGCGACCTCGCCCAACCTCATTTAACGGGACCGTTTGACTGCACCCGCCAGGACCGCCGGCTGACCTTCGAAGACTGGGAGGGGTTCGTAGCGGTCGAAGAGCACCCTATGACCTGGGCACTCTACTTCGACCGAGATGACAACGGCCTGAAGGGAAAGACCCAGCCGGGCCAGAAAGTGCTGGAGGTGGTCCTGACGCGGCAGGAACGGAAGAAGATGAAGGAAGAGGCCCAGAAAGCCAAGACAACCGACAAAGAGAAGGCGGAGCAAGCTGGCGACCACCAGGCTTCCTACGTCCAGGGTGCTGCTGCTGCTGCTGCTGCGGCTGAACAGAGCACCGCTCCGGACGCTGAGCACGGCGCTATTCCAGAGACATCGCAGCCACACGTGCTCTCCGCGGCAGACCTCGCGAAGCTTAAGATCGGAACCACCGGGCCCTGGTCGGTTTGGTCCGATCATGCGGAAGGCACGGTCAGCTCCCCCACTGAGCCATGGGGTGCTGCGTCGATGTGGTCCAACCAGGAGCAACAGGCCGCTTCCGGCGCTGCAAGCCACTTGGCGCCCTTCACTCCGAGCAGCTCGATCTACGGGGATTATGATGACGCTGGCGCGGCCACGAACATTGGGGTGCCGGAGGTGATCACACCGAGGCGCACTGGATACCGACAGCCATACGTGGAAGACGAGGCCTCAGCGACGAAGGACCTCATCGTGGAAGGACCCAAGAAGGGAGACCTGCATGGCGTTGCTACGTCCGACGCTCCTAAGCCAACATCAGCCGAACCCGTGGCCACTGACGATGGGCAAGCATTGGATGCGGGTGCTGGTGCCGAGCCACAGCCAGAACCCGACGTTGTGGAAACGGTGGGGTCCGACAATCTAAAGACCGAGTCACAGATCGACCAACAAGCGAGCATCGACGTTACGTCAGGTGCAGCAGAGCAGCCCAACCCGAGGAATGCAGATGGCACGCAACATGATCAGAAAGCAAGCGATACATCAAGTGGGATCCCACAGAGTGTGCACAAGGATCCCGTCGACCTTGGGCTCGGGGGTGAGGAGCATTCGCCACAGGCAACCTCGGCAACACCAAAGGCTGATCACTTGACTGTACCACACGTGGATTTCCAGATATCGCACGCAGACCAAAGTGCAACCGTTGAGACAGAGATTCCGTCAAGGGAGTCTGTTACAGACGGTGGTATCGTTGTTGACAAAATCGATCCCATTGCCGTCGAGCAGGACAAGGCTGTCGAGAACCAGGGAACCGCCGAAGCCGAGCTTCAACAAGGCACAACGCCAGCTCTTGAAGATGACATCGTTACTACAGCTGCCGACCAGCCACCTGTCACTCTGCATACCGAGCTTACGCCAATGGTTGAAGCGGTCAGAGAGCCAGTCTCCACTCCGGTGCAACCGAGCCGGCAGGTAACGCCTGGACTGCACGCCACTGAGCCTCCATCCGCCGTTGACAGCCTTCCCACTTGGGCTGCGCTTCCAGAGCCCTACTGGAACGCTGCAGCCGAGTCGCCTCCTCGATCTCACTTTTCCATTGAAGAGCCCGATACACCGAGGCAGCGCAACTTCTCTCGCCCTCAGCAGAGTATTGAGCCGGAAACATCGATGAAGGGCTACACGTCCAATACCTCGGCGGGCGCAGAACAGATTGCGGGTGAGAGCTTGTTCCGGGAGGATAGTGCACCGCCGGTCACGATTTCCAGGGAGCCATACCCATTGGAGGACGATCCAACGTCGACAGATACGTCGCTGGTTGACGTTTCCTACACAGCGCATTCGCCCTACGAGAAGGGCGACGCCACGGCGACAGCAACCGAGAAGACATCGATGAGTCCATCTTCCGAGCCGCAGGCCGCTGAACCACTGGCACCGATGAGCACCCAGTCCAGCGTCACTCTCGGCGAACCGGGCTTGCAAGGTATTAATCGAGGGTCGACCGACCAATCGCACGGAAAGGGAGCTGATGGATCAATGCAGAGCACATCAACAACGGACAGGCCTAAAGTTAGCTGGCGGCGGTCGTTGGCGTCTCGGCTCAAAGTGTCCAAAGAATCTGTACTAAAGCGTTCTCGCACGTCGTCATAGGGGAGAGTATACTTGGGGGTCTTTTGCGGCGTTGGAAAATTTGCCAGCCAGTACATACCAATTGATTCACGAACCCTTTCGGAGCCTATCACCCTGACGATTCTCTCTTCGCTGCAACGTGACGGCTTGCGCTCATCGGCTCGAGGCAGCATTGCAACGGCCTGGGGTGGCGACGGCAGCACCCCGCCCGAAGCGGAGGGAAGCTTTGACCGGTGAGGCGGCTGCATGTCGCACACTTCATCTCCTCGATGAATTCTCACGCCATCGCGTCCATTGTTGTGCTGGCGGTGATACCAACGGCTGTGGAACGCCTGATCGCCTCCATTGTTGCTTCCACACAGCATAAGGACACGTATGTACCACACTGGTCCTTTGGCCTCAGCCGCGCGGCTGGCACTGTCGCCATTCAACCGCGGATCCAGTAAACCATTGGCAGCAAAAATAATCAGGGAAACCGCAAAAAAAGAAGAAGCACCAGGCGTCAACAGCGCGCCAGTGGATCCTTGTAAATCCCGCTCACGGCAATGTCACTCTTTCAATCCCCCACAAATGCCTCTCAAATCCCCCCAAAAAGCAATCGCATCTCTCCACTTGGTTCCGCATTAGCACCTGCAGACAAGTACCTGCAGATTGCGCCAACCTGCTCCACCCTCCCCGAGGGCTCGGTCTGGCCCCAGTCGCTCCTCCCCACCTCCCCCAGCCACTCCTCCTCAGACCCACTTCCAGCCCCGGTACGTGATGTCGGCATCGTCGTCACTTTGGTTACGCGCGGTCGTACATGGCGCGCTGCATCTTGGTGGGTGCGACCCTGGATAGTGCGCCTTTTCTTTCCCGCTTCAATGCCGGCCAGTTGGACGAAGGGGAGTGAGTGTAAAAAAGCGAGAGAGCTCGTTGCTTTTTCCCACCGCTCTTTCCCACACCCCCGCAGCCGGCCCAGCGGAAGTTGGGAAACAGGATGCGCCGACGCTTTGTGCTGTGCTTTTTGTTCGGCTGGACATGTTTCCAAACAGCTTTCAGGCTCGGCGACGGTTCTGCGTAGTGTTTTCCGGTCTCAAATGGTAGACGTTCGCCATTTCCCAGAATCCCTTCATGTCCAAACCGTCGACATTTCCTTCGCCATTTTCCTTCCCGTTTTCTCCTTCAACCGTGACTTCAGAGGAATACCCTCCGTCGTCGCCGTCTCCGGTGTAATCGCCGTCAAAGCCATCGAACGGGTCGGTGGTCTCCTCGCCCTCACCAGCATCCTGATGCAGCGTCTTCCTCGCTTTCGAACCGTCATCCGCCTCAGACTCTGCATTGAAATCAGAACAGTCAGAGTCGGAATCGTCTGAGTCCGAGTCTGAGTCGGAGTCGGAATCGTCAGACACATACCCATCATAGTCCCTCTTCAACCCATGAAAGTCCTCCCGCGCCTCGTGGCCCGAATACGGCATCTCGCCGCCGTCCCGCTCCCCATCATCGTCCACCGCCTCCTTCTCCTTCGTTCTTTGCGCATCCGCCCCGTACCTTCTGTCTTCCTCGTCCTCCTCGAGCACCCCGTCATCATCCACCCTGATTCCCCCACGCACCCCGCCATCCACCGTCCACACCTCCCGCCCCATCCGCGTCGTCTGGGGCAGATAGCGCCTACACGGCCCCTTCACCGCCTTCACCCCCTCATAATCCACCGGCACGTCGGCCCCGACGACCTTCAGCCCCTTGGAGCCGGGGCGGTAGCCCTGCGGATAGCGCAGCACGCCCGTCGCGCCGGGTGGCCGCCGCGTCCCGGGCGGCACGCCGCGGCAGACGATGCGGGAGCAGGCGCCGCGCAGCAATACGAAGCGGCGCATGTCCTCGCTGCGGCGGCGGGCTGCGTGCGGCGAGTACGGGTCGGTGGGGGAGTATGAACGCTGCCGGTGGCGAGGGCGGCTGCCGTCGCGGTGGTTGAGCGAGGCGGAGATTTCGGCGGCGAACAGCCAGGAGACGAATTCCGGGCTGTTCCTGATCGTGGCGGGTGTGAGGGAGGATGGTTCGGGGCGGTGGGTGGCCATGGCGGCAGGCCAGATACGTCGGGATAGGGTCCCGTGTCCACGGTGATGGTTGGCGTGCCTTTTCTTTCTCTAACTGGCCTTTTGAGAATGATGGGCTTCGCGGACTTGTGGCAAGTGCGAAGAAGTGATTTGAGTTCGAAATGGTGGGGTTGTGAAGTGGGACGAGGCTTTATACAGGCATATTAAAGTGCGCGAAGCTCAACGGAAGCGAGAGACAGAACTGGGTTTAGCTGAGGAGAGTTTGGGACCTCAAGACCCTGTGACCGGCATTCAATGACTCTGGAGCCGTGGATGGCGAAGGTATCTACGCGACTGTACCACGGTTCGGTCTTGGAGAATGGGGATTTGCGACGATGGTTCTGTCGTGCGCAAACTTGGATGATTATTGTCAGAGGTATTGCATTTCTGAAGTTGACTTTCGTAACAGTATTGGACCAATATGGCCATGTTCTGATCGTAGACATAGCACGTTGCATCACTGCGCCGCGGCTGGAACTCAAGTGGCAGGCGCATGTACCCCGGCGCCTTCCAGAAGAAGGGTTTTACACTTCGACACATTCAGGCATGGGGAGGGGCTCACTACCATCAAAAGACAAGCCAACTTGATAACACGCGTCTGTCCATTCCAATGTCCCACTCGTATCTGCTGCTGTTGCTCTTGTGGCTATACAGCGAGTGAGCTCGTGATAGTATGAAGTGTGTAACGCCACATACCCTTCTATAATCCCACCAATTACTGTCACAGTCATCCTACCGTCCACAACACATTCCAATGAACGCTCAAAACAAGAAAACAGAGAAGGGGTTGACACTGCATATTGACCAGATTGTATGGCCAATTGCCCCGATGACACCAACGATTCCGCCCGCGCCTCCAGTGGTAATCTCGGGGAGGTCTCTGGGATCTTTGAAAGAAACTTGTGGGACAATCCCGTCGGTCTCAAGCTTGCGCTCTCCGAGATCGATCAGGGACGCAGGGCCCATACTCTCGAGACAAGAGATGGCTCGGTCAACCTCGTCTCCATTCAGCGCGGTGGCGAGATCATCGATTTCGGGGAGCTCGAGGCTGTCCTCGTCAGCATCCTCGGTCGTGCCTTTGGAGTCGGGGTAATCCAAGAAACCGGACGCGTGATCGGCGGGAGGGAAGAGCGTTGCGTCCAAACGATAGGCGTAATCAAGACCGGGGATCTTGGAGTAGGGTGCCGAAGTGAGCTCAGGCAGGTTGTCCACGTCATGCTCGGACACGGTGGCCGAGCTATCAAGCTCGAGAAGAGGGATAGGAGGGGAGCTGGGCCAAGGAGATGACTTCTCACTGGAGCTGTAAAAGTGCTCATCATCCTCATCGACGACGTCAGAGGGCAGGCAGCCACCATCGATCTCGACTTCGAACTGAGCCTCAATGTTCTTCTCGAAGGAGAACTCGAGACCCTCGTCGGCGTCGTACTCACTCCCAAAATCATAGACCTGGATCGAGATCTCCTCGTCGTCATCGCTGGCCGGAATTATAGTCGGGTTGGTCTTCCTGGCCTCTTCCATCTCCATCTCCATCTCCTCAGACTCGTCCTCCAGGTAGTTCTCTCCCGACATGAACAATGAGGATGGAGCAGAGTTCCAATTTGCTGGAGACAGGTTGCCCGTAGCATGGTGACAGCTCTTCACTGGCTGGCTGTTCTGATCATCGAGTATCGCCTCAAACCGGATGGTCTTTGAAGGCCGGATGTGCTCAAGGGGTCCGGTGGCCTGAGTAGGCTGAGGAGTGCTCACATCCTTCTCACAGTCAATAGTAGCGACATTGCTCAGGAGCGACGGGCGAGGATAGAAGGCCCGACCCTCGGGTCCAGGCTGACGGATCCTGATTCCGTTGGGTATATACGTATCCTCTGGTACATCTTCGTCGTCAAGCTCCTTGAGGCCCATTGAACCACGAGGAAAGCGAGGGAGCGAGACCTTCTGGCCCTTGGCTTTGCGAGGATAGCTGACCCGGGCATTGTCTGGAACTGGATAGATGTGCTGAACAGCACGCAACAAGCACGAAGCAATGCGTGGAATGTCCCTGTGCACGATGTGGTCGTCCTTGCACATGTCCAGTGTCCACTTGCTATCCTCGAAGATACCAGGCGAGACAGCCCAGCGGGCGACTTGGGGCGAGGTAGCCGTAAATCCGTACCAAGAGGGTGTCTCTTCGGTAAAGCCGGGGTGGAGGCTCTCGCTGCTGGTGGAGGCAGTGTCGTGCTGTTCAGGTTCGGACACTGCAGCGAGATCCTCAAAGGAGATGTTGACGGACGATTGTGGCATCTCTTCCCAGAGATCCAAAACCTCGGCATTGGGTGATTCGGGACGGGTGGCCTGGACATCTACCGGGTCTTCGGTGGGGTCAACGTCATCAGAGTCACCTTCGAAAGGGAAGTGCTCGCTCTCGGTGGGCTTGGTCGACATGCACCGGTCGAGCTCGACGTTGTCCTGAGTAGTCTGCACGATGTTAACAGGACGTATGTTCCGGACGGAGCCAAAAATGGCGGTGCTTACGGCATCTTGGTTCATGTCAACAACTGGGGCAGTGGAAGCAAGTTCCTCGAACTCTTCATCCCAGTTCAGGCCGCCGAGGGTGCCAAACTTCTCGAGACCAGCAGCAAAGTTCATGTTGGAGGTGGACATTGCTTCGAGGGTATGGTCGGTAGTGGCTGTTGAACGGAAGTGGTTGAATTTGAGGGGGATGGTAGTCGTGCGGCTCGAAAGGTTGGCTTCGCGGTGGGTCAAAGACGAGGGAGCTTCTTGCGAGTAAGTCAAGTGACAACAGGCAAAAAGCGGGTGGGTTCATGCGAGGAGCGTGGTCGGTTGATGGAGAGGAGATGGTCGGACAGTGCCCGAAGGTTTCTCTTAGGATTGCCGCAAGCAAGTTATTGAACAGTGAAGGCGCTAGGCTCGATTAAGGGAGTAATACCAAACGCCGTGACGGGCGGGCATGGTGTTTACCGTGCACGTGTGGATGGGCCACCGCATCGTGGTGGTGAAGCACACCACAGGCACTACCGCCGGCATACATGACGTCAACCAGATTTTGGAAACCCCTCGAAGGACCAGGACCTCCCGTGTGCACAAAGGCGTCAAATTTTGCATGCCCGGAATTTTCGCCGTTCTCCACAATCACAATTTGAAAGGGGACGTGGAGGCAAGTTGCGTCACTTCTCGAAACCGCGAAATGTGGCGGCGGGACATGTTTTGGGGATTCAGCTGCTCAATACTTGATGAAATAGCAACTAACTTATGTGGACGTCGAGCCTGGATTGCGTGAGCTTTGTGATTATTGTGCGTCCTGGAGCCGCAGAACCCAAGCTTTGCCTCACACTCAAACAAAGTCATTGTCAAGCCAAAACAGAAACACAAACCAACCAACCTGGGCTTATCATCGTATCACTCCAAACGGACTAAGGCCCAAGATAATGATCAGGTGGAATATAAAGCATGTCATGGGCGCGGGAGCGCATACTGGAAGGTATCCAGACTCTGTTGCCAGAGCATCTGCCGTGCGCATTGCAACAGCGTGAAACAGAAGAGAACCAGATAATGAAGTCATCGAATATATTAGAAAGAACAGAAAGCAACTCTAAAACACCACCTAAAATGCTGCCCCTCAAGGACCGGCTTTAACACCGTAGTACCAATTGTCGGATGCTTTCCCCCGCACATATCCCCTCCGGTCCCAGTGATGACTTCAGAAAGTCAAGCGAGCCAAGTCTCTCAGTTGCGCTTTTCCTTGCCGCCGAAGTGACCAGGACGGACTGGCACAATGAGATAGGGTTTCCTGCAGAAGGCCATGGTGGGCGTCACAAGGTACTCGTATCCTTCGGGCAGGGGCGGAAGAAGGCTCAAGTGTTGATAAGATCTGACCTCGTCGTGGTCCAGTCCGTCGTCAGCAGCGTACATGATATCAGACACTTGTGCGATACTGGCAGGGCTGAGTTTAACCTGGGGGTCATTCTGACCGCGAAAGACGCCAAACTCCTCGTCATCATGGACCTCGGAGTTGGAGTCGGGGAGATCGATGCTCATGCTGTCGGCATTGTGTGCTTCGGTCTCAGTAGCGAAGGCACCGGCATGGTTTTGGAGGTCACCAGAGTCCGACAATGAGTCCGAGCTGCTTGAGACAGAACCAGCATAGTTCCTTGCTGGACCTTAATAATCCGTCGATACCTCACCAATGTTCTGCTGATCAGTGTCCCGGTCAGATAAGTGCTGGTGGCTCTGACCCAGAACTGCAGGAAAGCCGCTCAAGGAGGGATCATGGTGTTCCGGGGCGAGTTCAAGCTCGGGCTCGTAGCTCAAAGTCTCGACATGGCGCAAGTTTGAAGGAGCGGGGAAGAAATAGCCACGCAGCTTGAACATTTGATAGTCGAAGGGCTGAAGCTTCGTGCCGGTCGGGGCCCAGCGCATCGAGGGAACATCGGCATCCCCAGCCCTCTTCAAACCCTTGGCACCGCGGAGATATGTGGGACGCTTGGGAGCCATTGCGTGCGTATGATAGCGAGGCTTGTGGCTGGTGGCGCTGAGTGGGAACTGGAGATCTGGCTAGTTCTCTTCCGGTACGTCGTACAAGTGACGATGGGCGCGCTGGAGGCAGCTTGCGATGCGAAGGAGGTGATTGTTGGCCGAGCGTGTGGAATAGCGGATGATCCAGCCAATTTCTTGGCCGATGAGGAAGGTGGAGAGCCAGAGGCAAATCTCCGGCGGGGTGGAGGTGCGAGTGTTGTTGCGTGTGCGTCCGAAGACGTAGCGCGCGGGAACCGTGTTAATCGCACTTGCTGTGAGTGATTTGTCTCTGTCACTAGACACGTCTTTCGTGACAACTTCAGTAAAGCTTCCCCATCAGTCTGGAAGATCGATGGAAGCACCAGCAGAAAGGTCAGACACGTCGAGCTGGGAGTCGGCCGGAATGGAGATCTCAATGCACGCCCAAATCTGTCCGAGATACGGCGAAGGAAATTGCTCGCCGTCTTGCGGATACCATAGGGAAGTTCAAAAGATGCTGTCCCTGTCTGACTACATGACGCCCGGTCAACTCCCAACGGGGTGCCATTGTGAACGATACTTTGATATACCAGACTCATGTAGAAGTTTTCTCAGCATTGGCCTCGGCTTGGAATCGCGGATTCTGCGTCTATCTATATGATCGATGCTCACTTGGCCATGCACGTCTGGCATTCGATTTGCAGACATTGGTTTGCGTGTATTGTTTAAATTAGCAAATAGGGTTTTCTAAACGCAAATTCCCCGATGCCTCTCCGGGATTCTGTGCCACACAAACCCCGCAAAACTAACAACTGCTGTACAAGCAATCCGGTCCCGGTGCCATGGAACGACATCCATGTGTGTGTAATTAAAACAGAGCAAACATTAAAGCTCAACTCCTGAATACAAGAGTCCGCACAGTCAGTCCATACCGACTTTGACACTTCCACTAGAGATAACACTTGGAAGCAAACACCTTCTCCGAAAAGCCGTCAGTGCTCTACTCGTCTTCCGCATCACCAGTGACGAATGTGATGCGGGCGTGATCCTCGGGGATGATGAGATGGGGCCCGGACGAGATGATCGGGGTGCGCTCATCGGCATACCTCACACCAGTCGGAAGAGCGGGCAGCGAGCAAGGAAGAATGATCTCGTTGTCGTCGTGGTCGAAGTCTTCATCGATGGCTGACAAGATGTCGGCCAGCTGCTCCTGCAACTTTGCACCGACTCCCCCCAAGAAACGCGACGGGCCAGACTGGGCTTCGTGGTGGGTCGGGGTGTATTGCTCGGACAACGAAGTCGCCGCGGAAATCTCGGTCACATCCCTTTCGAGTTCCTGGGAGAGGATTGAGACGCTGCTGGCATCGCACTCGCTGCTGTCTTCACCATCGAAAGCCTTGACCTGGATGGATGAGATGCGAGCACCAAAGTGATCCAAGGCGGCGACATTCTCATCACTACCAGTATCCTTGCCGGTTACAATGGCATACAGAGCAGAGAAAGGGCGTAGAATGTTGATGGAATCTGCCTTGACACGCTGAGTAGAGCAGACTGGAGCCTGCTTGTTCACAGCCGAGTCTTTGTCGTAAAAGTCCTGGGGTTCTTCAGCAAGGCTTGTGAAGGAGTCACAGCCAACGACCTTCCAGTTGACCTCCGACAAAGACTCAGCGACAGCGTGCTCCTCTTCGGAGTCTTCTTCCAGGATGATGTCGTCCCGCACCGAGTGCAGGTTCAGACCGCCCTTAGACCTCGGAAGAGGGTTCATTGCACGACTGAGAGGAGGGGGGCGAACGTCGACCTCTTCTTCAGAGTCGTTGCCGTAAGCGACCCAGTTGCCATCAAAAGTGGAACTGTCGGCAGGGCTGGTGGACGTCTGCTCCTCGTCTGCAACAAGGCGGATAGGCTCGGCGCTCCTCTTGGGCGCTGGGCACTGGCGAGCATGCATCGCTTTGGTGCGGCGGACGCTGCGGGGACTGACCATTTGACTGAGTGACCGAATCTCTTCACATTCAGCGTACTCAATAGTGTGGACCTCACGCAGGCGCGATGGCTTGGGCAAGAAGATGCCTTGAAGAAGACGCGGAGTGGGCACCATGTAGCCATCGGGACCTTGGTACCAGCTGGGAAAGTCACAGTCGCCCGGCCTTTTCAAGCCCTTGGCGCCGCGAGGGTAGTCGGAAGGGAGGCGCATGCTGCCGGTTGCCCCTTCGGGGAAACGGATGTTCAGGCGGCCAGGGACGTGGTAGAGCTGGTCGTCGGCGCGCTTGAGGCAAGAAGCGCGGTGGAGTACATGGTCGGATTGCGCGTCGTCGGCGGCGGCGGCGCGAATGGCGTAGATATCTGCGGATATGTCTGGCGATGAAGCCCACTCGCAGACTTCCATGGATGTGTCCGTCTCGAGGTGTGGCGAGAGGGTGTAGCCTGGGTCGTGTGCTGGGAGCGGACCGCAGGTAATCAAGTCGACGTGAGAGTCGGATACGGAGCTGTACGAGTCAAAGAGCAAGTCCATGTTGCTATCGGTGTACTGCTGGGCGTCGTCTTCGCTCGTATAGCCGTGAGTGGTCGAGCCCTTCTGTGTCGATTTGTGCAAAACGCTCCGTATCTTTCGCGATGCGCGCTTGATAGCGTTGGCGGCAGTGGAAGAGATGGTCTGCAGCTTGGAGCTGAGCTGGCTGCACTTGGTAGACTTGATGAAACCGGGCTTATCAGCTGGCGCAGCCATGTCTTCGGTACGGGATTGGTTGGCGGAGGCAGAGGCACTGCCAGGAGGAGGGTGTGTGGACTTTGTCGTGCCCAGCTTGAGCATCTGGTGTATTGAAAGCCGCATGATGGAAGGTGGCGCAAGGGAAAATTGATGGGGAGTGACGCAGAGAGTTGCAATGAAGAGGCGTACGAGTGCGATCAGAAGTGGTAGCAGCATTGGCGGCGCCCGGGATTCCGACGATGATTCAAGACCCGTCTTGGAGTTGTGATGTATGAGATTGAATGCATCAGGAGCACCCTTCACACGAATTCTCCCCAACCCGCGAGTATCTTGGCGACTGTAACTGAAAATGCTCGATATATCCTGCAAACTTTCCGCATTATCAAAGAAGAAGAAATCGATTCAGAGGTCATCAAACAATGTAGATTCCCGTTCGCTACGCTAATAAAGAGAACAGTCCCGCTATGCACAACACCACGCAAATCTTGAAAGTCTGGTATATAACGCCGGGTCCCAATGCAGCTTGGATATGCAACGTCGTCCATCCTCCCCTGATCCTGAGCGAAAGCTCCTCTTCGTTGCAGAGCAGCTACGCTCTTCGAGTGCCTCAAAATGTTGTAACCGTGTTCTTCCGGTTCCGGGTATACGTAAATGTGACCTTTAAACCAAGAGCATCACCATACCGCCAACCACAGCTACGGCGGCGGCGGCAGCGTTTGTCCATAAATCTGAGTCATCTTCATCAGCAAGCTACATCTCTACGTCCGACTCGGTTGACATACCGTTATTCCGCTCCTCTGCATTTTGCTCGGTTGCCATGTCGTCATGCTGCTCGACGAAGTTCTGATACAACGTCTTCGGTGGTGCCAGCTTCTTTCCGGCGTTCATGTCTCGGAGCGCAAGCGCAGGGCCGAGAAGCACCGGGCTCTGCGGCGAGGCCATATCGCGCGTATATCCAGGGCCGGTGAGCTTCTTGTTGGGGCTTTGATCTTGTAGATGAGCGTCGCAGGCGCGCACAGGTGTGCAGGGCGGCGGCGTAATGAGGCTGGTAGGCTCCGAGGGAGTGGCAGGCATCTCGTCCGCGATTGAGTTATCGTCGTTCTCACTGTCGTCGCAGTCGATAACAGGCCGAGGGCGGAGCGGGGTGGGCTTCATGATGATGGTGGGCGTGGAGACGACGACGCGGTCGGGCAAAGACTCCACCGACGCCGTGGCGGGCGTGGCGCCATCCGCCTCCTCCTCGTCGCCGCTGCTGCTGCTGCTGTCAAAGCAGGCCCACTCCTCCTCGGAACTCTCCACCAGCTCCCCCTCCTTCTCATCCTCCTCTCCCATCTCCTGCTCCTGCTCCTCCTCATCCTCCACCGTCCACACGTCGGAGAGGCGGGAGGGCTGCGGGAGGTAGACCCCCATCCGCATCTGGGACGTCTCCCCAATGGGGATGTACTCAGCCCCAGGGGGAAAGCACTCCAGCTCCCACCTCTTCCACAGCCCCTTCGCGCCCCTGTTCTTGCACTGCTCCCGAGGGTTGACGGTCCCACGGCGAGGGACGGCCTTGAAGCCGCGGGCCAGGGCGGGGTAGCAGACACCAGCGTTCTCCGACACGTCGTACGCTTGGTCGTACGCGCGACGGAGAATGCTGGCAATGCGCGGGATGTCGTCGTGGGCGTAGTCGTCGCCGTGACGACTGACGCCGATGATCCAGTCTGCGTCGCTCTGGATGCCTGGGGAGAGGGCCCACGAGCTGACTTCCGGGGACGTGGCCGTCCACTCGTACCACGAGCCCGACTCGCTCCAGGACCAGCCTGGGTGCTCCCAGGTCGTGAAGGAACCTGACGGCGGCTCGGCATTGACCTCTGGCATGCTTTTGGCGACTGCCGGCATCTCGTCGCTGTACTTGCCAAGGTCTTCGTATTCATTGGACATTGTATCGGCGCTGACGGTCCAGTTGGGAGAGGCGGAGATGTAGGGAGGGGTATGGTCGGCGGATATGATGTTGTCGGGGTAGGAGTGGTATGAAGTGGAATTTTCGACCAGCAGCGCGGTGTTGGTGGCTTCCTGGCCCTCTGGCTGGAGGTTCTCGGATTCGGACTGTGCGCATGTCATGTCCTCGACTGCGGCGAGCTCGTCGAATTCGGCGTCCCAATCAACGGAGCCGAAGCTCTCGAGACCAGAAGCGAAGCTATGCGGTTGGATAGGTTGCGCCATTGTGTGCGAAGTTGGACGCAAGAGTTTGGGTTGACGGAAAACTGCCGATAGCAGCGAGAAGATGAGCCGAATGGTTACCTCGACGACGGGGCGCGAAGTACGTGTGGGTTGTGAGTGGCTGTGGGTGGAGCAGTGTCGCGGAACGGGTGTTTGATGAGTTGGACAGGAGGTTAAGAGCGCGCGATGCAACGAGCTTCAGGAGAGTGGATTGCGCGGAGCGCGAAGAGTGTGCGGGAGTGCGTCAAGATGCGCGGTGTGTGCGAAAGGCTGGAAGACTTTTGATGTGGTCGTGTGCGCGGACTGGACGCTGGGGGAACGACGAGCTGCGCAGAGAAGTCCGGTGAACAGCGAGGAAGAAAGACAGCGCATACAGTGAAAAGTGTGAAGTGTGAAAAGAGCAGTATTGTCGCGTTTTCCGCAATTGCCTTTCGGTCAGAAGTGCTACTCATATTGCCATTGCCATGGGACCACAATGGCATTGTTCCAATTGATCTGTTGCTACCATGAACAAAGCGACACCCGCACCATTGAAAGGACAAGGCTCTGCAATGCGCCGGGCATTTTGAGGTTCATTGTTGTTCAGCGCAAGATCCAGCGCGGGTTCCAGACCAAGATTCGCGGCGCTGACATGGACCGTTCGCATAGCACCAACCGGGAGACAAGTCACTCGTAGTAGGGCAATTATGAACAGCCACTGACTGCGCCATATGCTTTGCTCCATGGTGCGGGTGGTGTTCATTAGCAGCCACAATCGGTGTGTTTACTGTCCACGAGCAACTGGCCATCGTTCACCACAAGTCTACGGCTGCTCAGATCAAAAGTCAGTAAAGGCCGTTTGCAATGTAAGGGAGAGGCTTACTTTCCTGTCGGCTCCGAAGAAGCAAGCGGTTAGTTGCAGAATAGAGAAAAAAGTAAAAAAAAAAAAAGATCCCCGCACAGCGCAACATGAGGCAGCTCGCTCGTGTGAGGCTGTGAGTAGGTATTTCAAAGGCTTCCACAGGACCAATTGACGTCGGTAGAAATTTCTTCCTGCACCTGCATGTGCACGCTTTTCGGCGCTTGAAAGGATACACGTACCGAGTGGATTACTCGCAAAGGCGTGGCTTCACTAGGCATCATGCATCTTTGTCCAAGCTCTTATCAATGCAAGATGATCCTGAGATGGACGTCGGATAAGCGACGAGGATGGATCGGATAAAGGCGAGTGAGGTGAGCGATGTGGGGGTTCCATGGTTGGCTACCTATTGTACGTCAGCCGAAGACCGAGGACCCTGGTCGCAGCCATCGGCGGGCGCTCGGCGACGCAGCTACCTAGGTATTTGAGCGTCAGAGCTCCCCAAAGGTCTCCACTCCCCCGCTGCTGCAATCCACAGCTCCAATTGCACCATTGCTATCTGTCCTCGACCCATATCAACTTCCTTCTCCCAGCCTTTTCCCTCACCTTTTATGCCATTCCTCCGCCACTTCACCCGAACCAGCGCTGCCTTCGCCCGCACTGCTATACGCCCCCACGTCCCCGCTGCAGCTTTTCCCCGCCTGTTCAATTCGGCAAACGCAGCCCGCACAATGTCATCCGCCGTCGCGAAGCGCCTCGAAGCCAAGACCATCGTCGTCACCGGTGCAAGCTCTGGCATTGGCCGCAGCACCGCCCTCGAGTTCGCCCGCACGAGCCCCAAGGACCTGCGCCTGATCCTGACTGCTCGCCGCATCGACGCCCTTAAGCAGCTTGCCGACGATATCAAGAAGGAGGTCGGCGACGGCGTCAAGGTGCTTCCCGTGCAGCTGGACGTCAGCAACCCTTCCGAGGTGAAGAGCTTCGTCCCCAATCTACCGGAAGAATGGAAGAACATTGATGTGCTGGTCAACAATGCGTGAGTCGGACCTCTGCATGCGATCGATTCGCACGCTCGTGCTGACCTGGCCGCCCGTGGTAGTGGCCTTGTCAAGGGTGTCGCCCAAGCCCCCGAGATTGCCGAGGAGGATATCAACGTCATGTTCCAGACCAACGTCACTGGCTTGATTGGCATGACCCAGGAGGTCCTCAAGCTTTACAAGTCGCGTCCCGACGGCGGCAAGGGAGACATCATCAACGTCGGCAGCATTGCCGGCCGCGAAGGCTACCCTGGCGGTAGCATCTACTGCGCCACAAAGGCCGCCGTGCGCACTTTCACCGACTCCCTCAGGAGAGAGCTTATCTCCACCCGTATCAGGGTTATTGAGGTTGATCCGGGCCAGGTTGAGACGGTGTGTGGAGAAGCTCGGGCGCTACTCTGGTAGGAAAAGGCTGACGAATTCTTGCAGGAATTCTCCGTCGTCCGTTTCTACGGCGACAAGTCCAAGGCCGACGCCGTTTACAAGGGTGTTGATCCTCTGACTCCTGATGACATCGCCGAGGTTATTGTCTTCGCTGCCGGTCGTCGGGAGAACGTCGTCATCGCCGACACGCTCATCTTCCCCAACCACCAGGTAAGCGCCTTCTGCATCGCCCCGCTCCAATCGCGAAAGGAGGACGAAGAGTTGGCACTGACGGATCAAGGCGGCCGCAACGGTCATGCACCGGAAGTCGTGAGGAGCGCAAGAACATGGTTAGAAGTTCTGACAAGCTGTACAGGCTGGTGCCGGCGGCGCAATGTACAGAAGGCCAGCGAAGGACACGAAGATGTAAATACGGGGTTTGGTATAGAAGGGGTGGACAGCCAACGGAGCTGCGACATGTTTGGCGAATTGAAGATGACAGTAGCGGCTGTAAGTGAAGACCGCGCTGTGACGCCGTGGAGTCACGAATCAAGAAGCAATCCAATCTTTACGCCCATCTTTCACTTCGCAGCGCAATCGCCTGTTTTCAGAAGAGGTGGGCATGAACTCTTTGTGAGTATGGCGTCTTTTGATATATGGAGTGACGCTGGAAAGTGCGACCTGCTATTCCGAGACTAATGCAGGAGCAAAGTCTGCTGACGTCTAGCTCGGGGCCGGACTGCAGAGTACCGTGAGCCTGAACATGCCAACATTACCAAAAGAATGAAAGTCGTTTCCTGACGTCATGCGAGTTCCCCGGATTCTTTCCCCTGCATATCCCCCCGCACGTAGCTCTCTTCGGCTGGAGCTCTCCCGAGCCTCTGCATCCGCAACTCATCGATACACGGCGAACGGGCAAGCTCCTCATGATCGACTGCAGCGTCCCCGCGAATCATTTTACCTCCAATCAATTGACCAGGTACAACACGCATTAAATGCAGTAGGTAAAGCCGCATTCTCCTTCCCCAGATTTTTGTTTCCTTCGCCGTCGAAACAAATCTTCTCCCCCTTCTCCCTCCACAATGCGTCTCTTCTCGTGCCCCACCCTTCCTCTTTTTCTATACTGCGTTATCACTTCCGCCCGGGTGGTCCAAACAACCCTTGACAGTGGCCGTCCTCAATGCACCGTCCACGCCACCGGCAACCAAACCGACGACGTGCCCGCCATCCTTTCCGCATTTTCCTCGTGCGGGAACGGCGGCGATATCGTGTTTCCGGAAGGCGAGGACTACTACATCGCAACGCGGCTGAACCCCGTCGTCAACGATGTCCGCATCGACTGGCGCGGCCAATGGACTTTCTCCCCGGACCTGACCTACTGGCGCGCCAAATCGTATCCAATCTTCTTTCAGAACCACGCCGCGGGCTTCATCCTCACCGGCGACCACATCTCCATCGACGGCCACGGCACCGGCGGCATATTCGGCAACGGCAATGCCTGGTACGTCGCCGAGGCGGACTCGCCCGTTGGCGACACGCAGCCGGGGCGGCCCATGCCGTTCGTGCTCTGGAACGTGTCGGACGTGAGCGTAGCAAACTTCTACGTGCGCGACCCGCAGCTGTGGGCGATCAACATCATGAACGGCACGCGCCTCGCCTTCGACAACATCACTGTCAACGCCACCGCGCCCACCGCGCCCTACGGCGTCAACTGGATCCAGAACACCGATGGCTTCGACACTATGGACGCGACGGACGTGACGCTGACGGATTTCACGTACCAGGGCGGCGACGACTGCGTGGCGGTCAAGCCGCGCTCGCGCAACATCCAGATCCGGCGCGCGCGCTGCGTCGGCGGCAACGGCGTCGCCATCGGCTCGCTGGGCCAGTACCTCGAGGACGCGTCGGTCGAGAACGTCGTGTTCGACGACGTCACGCTCGTGCGGCACCAGTGGCTGCACGGCTCCGCCCTCGTCAAGACCTGGGTCGGCGTGCTGGTCAATCAGTCTTCCCGCTCGTACGAGAGCGCGTGGGTGCCGCGCGGCGCCGGCTGGGGTTCAATCCGGAACATCCTCTTCTCGAATTTCAGAGTTGAGGGCGCCGAAGCGGGCCCCGAGATCAGCCAGGACAGCGGGAACAACGGGACCGAGGCGTTTGAGGGCAGCAGCTTGATGGACGTGTCCAACGTGGCGTACGTGAATTGGACGGGCTGGCTGAATTTGGATGACGGGGATACGACGACGGCGGGTATTAGCTGCTCGACGAGGAATCCGTGTTATAACATTGACTTTAAGAACGTGAACTTGACGACGGCGCAGAACAGTACGGATCTGGGGGCGGCGGACTGTAAATTTATCGAGGAAGGAGGAGTGCATGGGGTTGAGGGAGAGGGATGTTAACGATAGGATCACAGATATCTCAGTGTAAAAATGAAGCAATTCCAAGTTCTGCTGCATTGTTGATGGCCTCCCAAACTCACAGCTCGCTAACCACCGGCCCCATCATCAACGCGTCCACCATCTCCCCCTTCTTCACAAATCCATCCTTCACCGGCAGGCACAGCAGGGCGTTCGCCCCCTTGAAGCTGCCGATGCGCGAGCTGCGCTGGCCGCCGGTGCTGCTCGCATGCAGCCCGCCATCCGCCTTCACTACAACCAGAGCGCGGTGGTACTCGGCCCTCTTGCCATCGCACCGCAGGTCCCCGCCGTCGACCCTGACGCGCACCCGGGGCAGGCCGGCGGGGCTGATGCCGCTCGCGCGGTGCAGCGACGGCAGCACGAACAGCTGGAACGTCGTCACGGCCGAGGCCGGGTTTCCGGGCAGCGAGAAGACGGTGCAGACAGTGTTGTGATCGCCGCCGGACGTAGACTTGAACGGGACGGTAGCGAAGGTGGTCGGCTTGCCCGGTTTCATGCTGACCCGGCCGAAGTGGATGGTGCCGCCGAGCTGGCGCTCGATGGTCGGCTTGAGCAGGTCGAGCTCGCCCATCGACACGCCGCCCGAGGTGATGATGACGTCGACGCGGCGGAGGGCGAGCCGGAGGGTCTCTTCAAGGCTGCCGGGTCTATCATCGGGAGTTAGATTGAATTGGGAATTGGAAAGAAGAGATGGGGGAGAATTGAACTTACTGGTCCGAGGCAATCTTGAGGTCTACAGCCTCGAAGCCAGATGAACGTACCGCGTTCAGGAGCGTCGGCCTGTTGGTGTCCCTGACCTCGCCCAGCCTGAGCTCGCCGGGGCGATCGAACTCGACGATCTCGTCCCCTGTGCTGAGCACACCGACGGTGGGCTTCTTGTACACCTTGACCTCACGAACGCCGACGGAGGCCAGCAGGCCGAGTTCGCCACCGACTGCCGTGATTCCCTCGCCCGCCCTCATGATGACGTCCCCCGCTCGCACGTCGCTGCCAACCTCGCGCACGTTTTCGCCGGGTTTGATGGCTGAAGTCAAGATTTTGATTTCCTTCTCCTCCTTGCCATCACCCGTCATGCTCTCGAGAACGGTGTCTTCGACCATGACCACAGCGGAGGCGTGCGGGGGTAGAGGCGCGCCGGTGGTGATCCGTGCAATCTTACCTTCTTCGAGCGGCGGGATCTCACCGGCCTGCGCGTGCGAGACAAGGGCAACGGGGTATACACCCTCCTTGAAGGATCCGGACTCAGGACTCCTCACCTGTGATAAGTCAGCCCCTACGCATCCTCTGAGATGGCATCTAATGTGAGCTCACGGCATAGCCATCCACTATGCTGGCTCGGAAAGCGGGCACGGACTCGGGAGCTTTGATATCTTCAGCGAGTACATGACCAATGGCTTTCTCGCCGAGCGGTATCGCCACGACGGTGGGTTTGGGCGTGTGCTGCGCGATCTGCTCCAGAGCCTGTTCTACCGAGAGCATCTCGTATGGCGACTGGCGGTAGCGCCGTGTGGGACCGAGGCTGGGATCGTTAGACTGAGGATGGTCGTCCGGGTTCGTGTGCGCCCGGGGCACCGCATGCCCTCCATGTCCATGGCCATGACCGTGTCCGTGGTGGTGATGATGGTGGTGATGGCCAGCTTTATCGCCTGGCGAGCGGTTAGCATACCGGGCTCACGTTGTGGCGGGGACACTACCTGCGGGTTTGGTATCGGATGGCAACCCTGCTTCCTTCTCCAGCTGCTTTACGCCACCAGCGTGGAGAGTACGGGAGTCGGCGCCTGCAGCTTGGACGCAGGCGTGAGGAAGTAGCTTGATTACTGCTTCGAGGTTCTCCTTTGCTCCCTTGGGGGAACCGGGGAGCGTGATTATCAAGGTCTTGTTCCTCACGCCGGCCACAGGGCGTGCCATCATGGCAACTATGATTGTTAGCGATGAGAAAGGAATGATAAGGGAGACTTACAAGGCGTCACTTGGAGGGATGCAGCCAGCATACCGTGACTGATATTGTTAGGAACTGGATTGGGGGGGGGGGGGAAACCGATCATTAGAGTTCTTACACAATCCCAGGCGCATGCCTATGGATTAACGGGGTCACAGCCTGCGAGCAGAATTAGCCACAAGAAGGCAGAGAAAAATGACGTGAATCAACATGGTATACCTCTGGCGTGGTGTCCTTGACAGTGAAGCCTGTGCCACCGCTCGTGACTATCACATTCACAGCATCTTCGGAATCTGCCCAGCGTTGGATAAATCGTTGAACGTCAAGGACGCTGTCTGGCACAATATCGAGGGCCTGGACATGCCATTGGCTGGCGCCGTCTTTGTGGAACACATCTTTGAGCACGTCGCCGCATTTGTCGCTCGACGCGTCTTTTGCGGCCGTCTCGGAGACGATCAAAATGGCTGCTTTGAGTTGCGACATTCGAGCGATGTACGTTGTGTCATCGGGTAGCGGGGCTGGAGACCCGCTGACGTCTTATCCGATGTCGCTCCCATGCATTCCGCCATCGCCAACCCAGGCTGGACGCGCGCATTGTCAATCCTCTACCAAATCCCACGCAACGAGCTGAGCATGAAGTGATTCCGCATCCAAGGCGGGTATTGTGCTACAGAAATGCGCTAAATGCAAAATAATTTATCCACTAACGCTCCGCCCGCCATAGCCCTCTCCCAGAAACCTGTCCTGTGACGCAGCAATTCCCAAATATACAAGCCTGAATATGCACAGGACGAAGGGCATCGTACACTGCAACCGCCTGCCGTGCTTCATTGCCGTTTTGACGTCTATCCCAACGCCTCATAGTACATTGTTGATCCATCCCATCGAGCGGACGGCGGTAATGTTCCGTTTGGTCGTGTCAAGTGACCTTTTACTCCATGCTGAAATCGGCGGCCTTTCCAGAGACAAGCAGACCGATGATAAGACCGAAAAGGCCAAGGACGGAGCTGAAAATCTCGATGACGAGGATTTTGACGAACCTTTACACATGCGTTAGCTTCGTGCAAGACACACATCCGGGACACTTACAAGCTAGGATCCGCTGCATCGGCCAGAGCAGCGCTGCTGCCGTTGATACCGACGGAGACACCGCAGATCAGGTTGCACATGCCAACCGTAATGCCTCCCCAGAAGAGCGCGAATCCAGTGTAGTAATTGGAGGCCGAGTAGAGGGCATCCCCGCTGACGGACTGGATCTTGGCGGAGAAGACAATGGACATGATAACACCGTAGATAGCGACCACCTCGCAAAAGATGATGGAAATCAGGTTTTTGGTCCGTATCCGGGGTGCCTTGACACCTCCACCGAGAATGGAGCTACCGGTGATGAGAATACCCCTGCAAACTGCGTCAGCGAGCTGCTTGTGCCTTGCCCATGGTTCCTTCCGTTGGCGTACCATGCAGCTCCCACCACGGACAGGCCGATGCAGAGGCCGATGCCCATGTCTGCCCACATGTACGGCGAAACGCTCTCGAGAAATTGTCCAACCTGGCAGCGACGTCATCAGCTAAGCTCGGGGTCGATCATCAGGAACACAGGCGCGTACGTTGAAGGCCTCGCCCTCGCCGTTGAACAGCATATCTGCAAGAAGGTCAGCGCCAGATTGCGAGCGGGAGCGGCGAGAGAGTAAACGTACACAGGCCGACGACGGTCAAGGCGGCGGTGGCGCCGCCAGCGCCATAGATGAGCGGCATCCTCGCGAAACTCCCCGGATTGATCAGCGTGAGATGGAAAACGGAAAAGAGACCCTCTGAGCTCGTCGAGGGCGGTGGTTGGCGCGGTCGGGCGTTGCTGCTTGCTTAGACCTGGCGCTCACTGGAGCTCGTCGCGGCTCGGAGAAAGGCCGCAGCCCGGGCCAGCCTCCATCACGTGCGCTGCCGCCTGCCGTCGGCCGTCGCTGACATCCAACATCGCCGCCCTTGGCCCGACGATCTCTCTGCAACCACGCGCCCCGTGGCCCACCGCACCCTCTGCTCACCCGCCCGACGTAAGCCGCGGTGCTGTCGTTCGTTCGCCAAGATGAGCGACCTCAACTACTATGAAATCTATCGGAAGACCAGGTATGCTTTGCACTGCACTGCAGCCACACCATGGCGGAGCCTCCCAAGTTCTCGCTGTGGCTAAACAACAACAGCATCGGTCTCACCTTGATGGACACGCTGGACGAGCTCATCAGCACCCGCCGCATGGAGCCGCAGCTGGCCATCAAGATCATGCAGAACTTCGACAAGGCCCTTGCCGATGTGATATCTGAGAAGGTGAAAGCTCGCATGAGCTTCAAGGTATGCGCCGCCCTTACGACGACGGCAACCATCTGGCATACTAAACGCGCGCGCGTGCTTAGGGCCACCTCGACACCTACCGCTTCTGTGACGACGTGTGGACCTTCATCATCAAGGACATCACCTTTAAGATGGACAACTCGCAGTCGCTTACCGCCGACAAGATCAAGATCGTCAGCAACAACAGCAGCAGGCCCGGAAACTAAGAGCGTGTCTGCTGAATAGCAGCGTACTGGCACGGGTGAAAGTAGAACATTACAGCGCTGGTCGGTTTTAGGGCCACAGCGGGATACGGGAGCAGCTGGAACAAGGCCTCCCTCTTGGTTATCAATGGCTCGGCTTCTCAACCCTAGGCCACTGGCTTCTTGCGATGGCCTTACGATAGTCCTGCGATACGGCCGATTTATGCATTACGGTTCAAACGTGAGACATTGCGAAGGACCCAGTGGCTTGGCCAGGAAAGAAAAACAGCCTGGAATATGGCTTGCGTGTTGCATTACATTGCACCCGTGTGGCTTGTGACTGCGTTACTCGATTTTGGCGGCTTCGAAGCGGTGGGTAAGGCTGGAGTGCTCAAGGCAGTTCTTGATACCCGGGAAATTCAAAACCAAATGATAGTGAAGAAACCATCAAACTGGAATGCCAACCAATGACCCTCGGTGTCCAAACACTCTTGGTGAGTGCTTCGTGTTTGACTTCGCACGCCCAGGCGCTATTGTAATGCTCCCCGCGTCGGCCGACGTCGGCACGTCATAGGGCGCTTGGACAGGGATCCTGGGTCGAAGCTGCCTGCCTGCTCTACGAATAAACACGAAGCTCCACAACCGCCGCATCCACCCCGCAACTCTACTGCAGCTATTGCTCTCAACTCACATCTCCCAATATGGCCACCGAACAAGAGCGACTCGACGACCCTGATGTCCCCAAGGGCAAGAAAAGCTTTGTGCCTCTCGGTGCGAACACACCACTAAGATCGCCGTCTGCAGGCAGCTAAATTGTCAACAGAAAACAACCCGGAAGTGATGAGTGCACTCGTGCATAAGCTCGGCCTGTCCACGAAACTAGCTTTCCATGATGTCTTCAGTATCGACGAGCCGGAGCTCCTCGCTTTCGTTCCTCGCCCGGCGCACGCGCTGCTGCTCATCTTCCCGGTCAGCAACACGTACGAGAAATTCCGCAAGGAGGAGGACTCTTCCAAGCCCGAGTATGAGGGCTCTGGGGAGAGCGAGCCCGTTGTATGGTATAAGCAGACCATCGGCAACGCGTGTGGCTTGATCGGACTGCTTCACGGCGTGTCGAACGGCAAAGCCCGCTCGCACATCGGTACGGGCCCAGCTCCGCAGGTGGCAGTGCAACCAAGGGGATACTGACACTTCGCAGAGCCGGAAAGCGACCTCGCGAAGCTACTCGCCAGCGCCGTTCCCCTCAAACCCGCTGCCCGTGCGGATCTTCTCTACGAATCGCAAGCTCTCGAGAGCGCCCACCAATCCGCGGCTTCGGGCGGCGACACGGCTGCCCCAGAGGCGGACGCTGCCATCGACTTGCACTATGTCTGTTTCATCAAGTCCGAGGATGACCGGCTGTGGGAGATGGATGGACGACGCAAGGGTCCTCTTGAGAGAGGCGTGTTGGGCGCCGATGAGGATGTGCTGTCGGAGAAGGCGCTGAACCTCGGCGTGCGGAGCTTTCTGAAGCGTGAACAAGAAGCAGGAGGTGGCGATTTGAGATTCAGCTTGATCGCCTTGGCTCCCAGCTTTGACTGAGAGACCGAGGCCGTTGAGCTTACATACAAGGGACGCCGCCGTCGTATCCCCGCGCGCGCTGTGTGAATGCAGCCGCCTGAGCGGACGAACGGCATGCGCCAAGTGGCTGATCGAAGGAGACGAGCTCTGACGTGGTTTGCATGCGAGCGAGACGGATAAGGTTCTGGATCAGTTTGTGGGACCGGCCATTATAGCTTCCGCCCTGGAATGCACAGGACAAAGACAAATACTCTCGGCATATCCACCTGGATCATCCAATGTGTAAGACGTAGCCCGCCACATATTCGCGATCCAGGCGATGACGGCTGCTCCGACGGCGGCAGCTGCGTAGCGAAGCGCTGGATTATTGGTCTGACCGAGGGGTGCGGGATCAATATGAGGTAGACTGGTCCTCGGGTAAGCTTTGCACGCCCCAGGTGTACCTCGGAACGGTTCGTATCGAAGGGTCATCAGCCAGCTCAGGACAACCCCCAAGGCACGCGTTTGCAAGAGCCAGTGATTTCTCTGTAGCGTACGGCTGGGAAACCTCTAGCATGCCCTCGTGTGGCGATGCAAGCCATCGGTCGACGATGAGGTAGGATGCACGCAGGTCGAATTAGTGCCTTTGTCCCTTTGCCGTTTTCAACCACCAAGGGACCTCGCTCCGCTTCGCCAGCTCCCATGTTCTCCACTATGTCTCCCTCTCGTAGCCGGCTTCTCTCCGAAAGTCTCCAGGCTGCATCAGTCGATATGTCTCGGAACCACGATCAAGCAGCTTAAAGGAAGGAATCTGCCCCCAGTGCTGCTGCCTTGCACGTCAAACGTGACCGCCTGTCATTACCGCTGGACCTGTCCATGCGTGGCTCCGAGCCGAGTACCCTTCGACCTTGACATCAGCAACAATTCTTGCCTCTAGCCACCCGTAGCTGCCCCGTCGGGGCGTGCTCCGTTCCTAGAATGCCCGTGATAGCGACTTCAACAGCAGCGGCAACTCCTCCTATGCAAAGACCGCAGAGTGGCTTCACGTCATGGATTGCTTCGACATCCGCGGAGAATGCGGTTTTCCACGATGACCCGGAAGAGAAAGCTGACTACGTTTTCCTTTTTGACGATCACAAAAGGTTCATTGTGCAGGTCACCTCGGCCGTCGCAGCATCCATCAGCTTGGCCCTGGTGTCAATTGCCTTTTTCTGGTTCATACGAATGAGAAAGCGGTTCAGGCATAAGTTCGGGGCTCCTCGCTCTTCATCTTAAAGGCCTCGGCAGCTGACTCAAGAGTGAAACCAGGTTGATCATGCTGCTTATCCTCGGAGACTGGATGCGCGCCTTATGGTACCTGGTGTTCGCCATAGTAGCCTTCAAGCATGGCACCATCTACACCCATACCCGCTTCTGCCAAGCTGCCGGCTACATGATACAGATGGCTACTGAGATATCCGGTCGGAACTTGCCCACCTTCCATCTGTGTCCGTCCGCTGACTGGCGCAGATTTCTCGGTACTGTTCATATCGATACATGGCGCAACACAGATCCTCAAGCCGCCGGTATCGATCGCTGCCGGGGACGATCGGTTGTACAGCTACCGCCACTGGATCTACGCCTTCACCCTGATCGTCCCTCAAATCTTTGCGTCTCTTCCCTTTGCAGATCCCACCGGCGCCGGCTACCTTTCTCAAGGCGCTTTTTGCACACTGCCCCTACGACCTATATGGTACCGCCTTGCACTTGCGTGGGTCCCACGCCTAGCCATCTGGATCACGGTTCTCGGGTTGGCCATCGCAATCTACACACACGTCCGCCGCGAATTCAGTCACTTTTCGGCGGCGTTCCGACACCATTCAACAACTTCAACAAGCTTCCTGTCCGAGACGCTTGATGACGACTCGCGGGTAGCGGAAAACACGCACAGTCGCAGTCCAGATGCTCGCCTTGATCCCGGCGACGAGGCCACTGATTTTGCATCTGCTTCTGCCAATATAGTGGCCAGACCCCGACCTACGCATATGTGTCAAATCTCCTCGGTGGATCCTATCAGTGAAGTGCCTAGCGAAGCTTTCTCGAATCCAAACGCGGTTCCATCAATGACAACCGTTGCCCCGGATGGCCGACGTAATTCACGAGTCCGCATCGAGGTTCCAGCCAGCCTTGCCGCCCCAGATCCGGGAGCAGAGGCTGCTAGCCCTTTTAGTAAACGGAAGAGCATTTCTGAAAGCCTGCGCTCGTGGCGAGGTTCCTTGAAGGATGCTTGCGACAATCCAAACAACAGCCACCGCTCCAGCTTGCCCGACTCCGTCGACCCAGAACGCCCGTCGGCTGGTCGTATGGCGTTTACTGCGATTTTCAACTTAAATCGGCCTGCCTCGGACGGAGCCAAAAGCAACCGGCGTACCTTTTCTTCCACCGGGCGAGCCGAACGGAAACGCGGCTTTGATTCGCTGGAGGCGCAGATGCACCAGAAGCGCGCGCACATCCGCCGGCAGCTGCGGCAGGTGTTCGTGTACCCCCTGGTCTACGTATGCATGTGGATGATCCCGTTCGTCGCCCTGTGCCTTACATGCAACTCGAAGCTCGTGCGGCGGCCGCCGTTCATCGTCAATACACTCAATAACTTCTGCCTCTGCTTCATGGGCGCGGCCAACACCATCGTCTTCTCGCTGCGCGAAAAACCATGGCGCCACATCGAAGGAAACCCCAGCCGCTGCTTTTGGAGCAGCTTCCGCGTACAGTGCGTCAGAGACGACGACCTGGAGGAGAGCGACGGCCGTTATCGCAGCCAACGCTGGAGCGGGACCACATGCAATGACGACCACGGCCACCGCCCCGCCGTCTCCCAGATTCCACGCTCCCCCATCGCACCACCACCACCGCCATCCTCACTCGTCCAGCCACCAGCGCGCTCGAAGACGGAACGCGACGAAGACGACGACGACAATGAAGACGCCATCACCCCCGTCTCTCCGCTTTCACCCTCCTCAGCCCCACCGCTACGCCGACCCACCCTCACCAGCACCACCAGTAACATCTCCCCGCCGCCGCCTCTATCATCCCGCACATCCTCCCCTCTACGTCCACCACTCATCCGCCACGCATCCACCCCGCCACCACTACCTTCTCCCCTCCTGCCCGGCCAATTGCCCCACAACACAAACACCCTCATCGCCCTCTCCCTCGCCACAGCCGCCCGCCGCAGCATCAAGCGCGCCAGCATCATGGTGGCTGCTAGCGCTACTTCGGCGCGCGAGACCGATGGCCAGCGCATGGCGAGGGAGCTGGCGTACGAGCGGCTGGCTTGGGAGAGGAGGCAGCATCGGCAGCATAATGCTGCTGCCCGGTTGTCTTCTGCGGCGGGGGCTGGGGCGAGTACCGGCGGACTGCAGCGGAGGGGAAGTACGGGGGAGATTGTCGGCGGGGATGCTGGTGGTGGCGGTGGCGGGGGAATGTTTGCCGTGGGGTCGTTGGAGTCGGAATCCGGGCCGGCGGGTATGGGAGCGAGGGAGTGGTGGGAGAGGAGGGGAACTGGGTGGAGTGAAAATGGCAGTGGTGATGACGGTGGCGGGGAGTCACCGGGTGAGGGTGGGGAAGGGATTAGTCCTTAGTAATGAATGAAGCGGGAGGCGGAAGGGGTAATCAATGGGATTGGAAGTGAGTCGGGTACATTATATACTGAACATGAGGTATCATCGTCAACGAAGGCGTTCCGCTGTTGGGCTACCACCTGCACATTACATGTAAGCCTTCGGGGTTGACTCAACGTTGTGGGGAAAGTCGGATGCTCACCCGGCTTACCTCGTTGCCCGCCGGGGCTCAGCGACTCGCACGTACGCGCAAATTGGCTCCGAACGTCGGCGTGCTGAAAATACTGGCGTGGTGGAGTGAGAACCATCAGATATGTTCCAGTCTGACACGTTCAGCGGTTTCGGGTGGCGTGAGGTGGGAGCACCCGGCCCGAAATGGATGCTTCGAACTCTTCTTTCCTTTTCGGGAAACCCCTCGCTCAAGTTACGGCAGCATTGCCTCTCGTCTCTGGCCATCAGAGTTCAAACACACGATAAGCGTAGCAGACAACAAACCTCACTGCAAGGCAGAGGTGGTATTATCGCAGCAAGATGAAGAAAGCTTGACAGGGTGAACGTCATCCAAGAACTGTAACCGAATGTGGTCTAGTGGCCCTCTCCCACACGCTCCCTTGGTAGCAATGGCTTTCTAAAGATTTTGAGAAGCGAATGGCCATTGCAGAAGTCAAAACCGTCGTCTGGGTAATATCGCTGCCCGCGAATGATCTCAAGCATCTACCGAGTTCCCGGCACGCCATGCCATGCAGACCAAAAATTCGCTCCAAGAAGCAACTCACATGCCGCTCCACTCAATGCTGAATGCCCTGACCCCGGCTGCAGAGTCTTCTCCCTCGTCGTCCACCTGTCCAACATTTCTCTCCTTCCCTCCAACCAAGAAACCCTTCTTCACACCAGTTCCCAACCGTCCTCCGCCAACCAGCTGCATCAAGTCAAACTCGTCGTCCCATCCCATGCCTACCGCCAAGTAGTGGCTGTGGAAACGCAGCGGGTCGCCTGGGTAGACGCAGTACTGGCAGCCAAACCGTAAGCCCGGTGACATGAAGAAGCCCCTCGAGTGGAGGTACGCGAAGAGCGGGTACGACCTCGGGACCTTTGGAAGCTCTTCGGGTGCCCGCAGCGACGTCGACGTCTGGAGAGGCGGCTGCGAGGTAGACGGCGTGATGTAGAAGCGGTCTTCCGGTGCGACTGACGACGGTGCCTGCGACGGTGCGGGCGAAGCGGGGCGGATAGTCACCGAGGAAGCGAAAAGGGACGAGTCTGCTTCTTCGCCTTCTGCGTTGTCTAGTGCGGCTTCTTCTTCTTGCTGCTGCTGCTTCTCCTGCTTCGCCTTCCTCGCCTTCTCGATCTTGTCGGCATTCTTCTTCATGGCTTCCTTCTTGATGTCGTCCGCCTTCTGCTGGTTTGCCCGCGAAGCCTCGAGGCCTTGCTTTTCTAGCGCCTTGAGCAATGCTTTGCGCTCAGCCTCGCCCAGACCCAAGACGCCCGTCTTGTGCCTTTCGACGTCATCGACGATGTAGGCTGCACCGACTTCGACAAGGCGACGCGCCTCTTCAGGCATGAGCTCAAGAGGTGCTCCAAGGAAAACATTCTGCTGAGGGTGGCTGGGGATGGTGCCGATCAGAACACCGCAAATGTTGTGCTCCCGTCTCAGGTACGATATGTCATCCGTGTCGTGTAGCAAGTAGCGATTGGCGATCCGAGAAATGGGGACTGGAGAGGGCGGCGGAGCTTGAGAAGCTTCTGCCATCTCTGCGTCTGTCTCTCGCTGTGGCTGGGGTTGTTCAGGCTGCGCATTTGAAGGGGTTTCTGCATCGAGGGAGGAACTTGGAACAGGGATATCATTTTGGGCCTGAAGATCTTCTATAACGTTCAACAACGGCGAAGCAGGCTCGTCTGTCGATCTATCATCTTCCACAGCCGATTGCGATTCAGCTGCAGCGCTAGCAAGTGGGGCAACCTTCTCTTCAGCCATAGGTGTCGGAATCAACTCTTCATCGGGAATGGCAGGCTCAGACCTAGGCGCCGAAGTAGGCTCGGGCTGAGCAAGAGCTCTGAGCTGCGACGCCGACGCCGACGCAGCAGACACACTCCTTGGTGTGGGAGCTCGGTCAGGTCTTAATACTGCCTCTTTCCGCCGCCACTCGGGCGATTGCTGGGCGCTCGAGAATTGCCCGTCAGACCACTCGCTTGGGGTCGGGGTCATGTCGCCAATGTCGAAGGGTTCGAAGACCTGCATTCCGGTCTCCATGCCACCCTGGTCATCAAAAGGCGGGCTGGGAGAACGCTGCCACGGGAAGACATGTGCGAGAGAAGCGGACGACCCTTCCCTGGCCTGTCCCTTTTCAGGCGACGGCCTCTCACTCGACGCATCCTTCGAGTCATTGATGACTACCTGTGGCGTCCGGATCCCCTCTGAACCTTCGGGCGACTCGGTGGACACCACAACGGCATCATCTCGCGGGAAAGGGAAGACGTGGTCGAGGCCGAGGCCACTCATGGTGTTAATGTGAAGCTAGACTACGAAGCAGTTAGCGACGGAGGGTTGCAGAGGGAAGGCGCTTCAACAAGAATGCTTCGGTTGCGTATCATGTGTAAAAACTCGTTCTCGTCAAAGCCCAAAGCCGTAGCCCGGGCGTCAGGGGATTGACAGATTGATAGAAGATTTGGTCTAATCATTCGAGGGGGCAGGTGGAGGGAGGGGGGATGGAGCGCGGGCTTACCTTGATACGGGTGCCTCGGGGAGGCGGTGGGAGTGGCAGTCACATTGTGTGATGGTGGAGTGAGGAGTCACCGGCGACGCGAAAAAGTTCATGGAATTTTTAGCGCTGGCGCGCACAGGCCAACCGCTCGTCACGCTTCGCCCCAGCCCGCGCTGATCACCAGCGACAACTCAAAGTCGACATCATGGGCATTTGGATCCTTCTCGCTCTCATTTTCTTCCTGCCGCTGGTCATGTTCATCGGTGCGCCATCTTTACGTTTCGGACACGATCTCGGCTAACTTGCCATCGCAGCCTGGATGGCTTTGTCTTCCTGCCTTGGGGACGGCTTCCGAGCCAGCATCGCCGGGGCATCGTTGAATCCGCGCCAGGCCTCCTTCGGTCGCAGCTACGCCCGGGGCCTGGGATCCGGCACCGGCCAGGCTGGCTGGGAACAGATTGAGATGGAAGAAATGCTTGAGAATGCCGAAGACTCCGATGAGGAGCCCTAAGATCCACCCTTCGTATTTCTCAAAAATCAATGTCGACCTTTGTCTGCTTCCCACTGCCGCCTCCCTCGGCTCCAAGCACCCCTTGCGCTTCCGTGTCGCCCTCCACGGGCGGCAGGCTGAACGGCTTGATCACGAACTTCCTCCTGCTCAACGTAAACGCCAAGTCGTCGCCAACGCCAGCCACCCCTCCGCCGCCTCCTCCGCGCTCATGCCACACCGGCAGTTTGTGTACCCTAAGCATTCCCTGCGGTCTTTCCTCACTGGCCGTTGCTGCACCCGACGAGGCCAGCTCGCCGTACGTGTCCATGAGGTGCGGGAATGGTTGCAGCTCTAGTACGCCATCACTGAGGAGTTCTGCCCACCGCACCAATCCGGAGCCTCGTGTGTAAAGCTCCAAGGGAAGTGATAGCATGGCTGTTAGTCTGCTTGCGTACTTCCGCAGCAGTGCTCTTAGCGCGTGGAGGAATCGGAGGAGGAAAGACGGTTGACTTGAGTGCGGTGGGTAAAGCGCCGGCGAGAGCAGACTTGGTACCACAAGACGGTGTATGGTTGTGGCTGGGCTTGAGGCGAGCTGTGACGAAAGGTTCTGTAGGATGGATGTAAAAGGAGAGGTCTGCTGGTAAGGAGGCGGAAGCGGGAGGTAGTTGATCGATGTCCCAGCAGGAAATCCTAGCCGCTTGGCGAGGTCGAACTTATGGCAGAAGGGAGGCGGCGCAGCTGTGTTTGGATACTCTGGGGGTGTAGCAGAAGCGCCTGGCGGTGCTCGCTCGGCTGGTCCTGTACTCGACCATATGAATCAGCTCACTGGTTCCGACCAAGCAGGTTTTTTGATGGCAGCGTTCGCATTCAAAAAATATATATAAACACAGGGAAAACAAAAAGTAGCAGGTTCCCACACACCTCTTGCACCTCCGGCACCTCCGATTCTCTTCTCCGCGTCAAATTCACCAAGCCTCTCATACCTCCATGCTATTTTCATGCGCTCCTTGTTTTTACTTCCACTCGGCGCCGTCTCTGTCTCGCCGTCCGCGACACCAACCAAGCCCGGAAGCGCTCTTCCCCACGGCTCACCTAGACCGACTACATGTACCGTGTGTCCTTGGGTAATACCCTCTGCAGCATAGTACTTGAGCAGCGCACCGGCGAAGTCGGTCGTTCCGCTTTCCTCAATCAACAGGGAAGAACCAAGCGCAAAACCAGCATGTCCTGCTAGAATTCCGTCCAACGAAGGTGTGCCAGTCGACGTAGTCGGACGGCCATCGACCGGGGACGGGCGTATGCCTGGTATGCTCGCGGGCGCCGGGCTCGGTGCTGCGGTGGGAGAGGACGGGTCTGTGCCTGGGGGCGCGCGATTGATGCCCACGTTGCGCTTTCGGAAGGCCATGTGGGCGGTGTTGAACGCAGAAGAGTGCGGGGGTGTCGGGTCAAAGAAAAAGTCGTTCCGCGTCACAGCGTTTGCGTCAGAGGCGGCCATGATTTTCGGAAGGTGCGCGCCGCGCGAAGAATTTCTGCCACCGCCCTGGCTTTCGAAGCATCCCGCGTCTACCTCCGGCGCAGGCAGATTTCAGACCGCGTGCAACAAAGCAAAAACCCACACCCACTCACTTCATCTCGCCCTCTCAGAGCCTTGCCATTCAGGTCGCCGCGATCCGCGCGCCCCGAAGATCGATATCACCACTTCTGCAAACGTCAAACATTGCAATACCGTCATCTTGAAAAAAGAACCTGCGCCTCGGAGGATAAAACAGACACAATGGCGGACTCGCAGCTCTACGAGGACACGTTCCACATCACCTCGCTGGACCAGGCCAAGTACGACCGCGTGACACGACTGGCGGGCACCTCGGCCGACTCGCAGACGACCATGACGCTGGACGTCAACTCAGAGTTGTACCCGATCGAGGTCGGCGAGACGGTGCAGCTGCTGCTGGCCAGCACCCTCAACCTCGACGGCACCAAGGATGAGAAAGGCTGGCGCGAGCTCGACGCCAGCACCGAGACCACCCTCGCCGACATGTACGACTACGTCTGCCACGGCAAGGTGTACCGGTTCGAGGAGGGCGACGGCGATCACATGTAAGTGCGATTCCGCAAATTCCGGCTCGCCGGTCCTGGAGAAGGAACGGCTTTTGAGAGTCTAGCCGTCCGCGCACACTTTCGAGATCAGAGACTGACCTAGTGCTCTTACAGTAAGGTCTATGTTTCCTTCGGTGGGCTGTTGCTCTACATTGACGGACCGTACAAGAAGCTCACTCCGCTTCGGATCGACTACGTCTATCTGCTGCTCAAGAAATGAGCGACGAAGCGCGGCTGGGCAAAAAAACGATCCTGTCTGGAAAAGTACCCCCAACATGTGGTCTTCGGCGACGCATCCTCGCCGTCAAACTCCACCAATTTGACGGAATATCAGATCCACTGGCCACGCGGGGCATGCATTGATGGCGTTTGGAAATGGGTTGGCACGCTGAATTCCCCACTGCTGAAGCATTGGCGCCCGAAGCGCCTCATGGAAAAGTGTATTCGCAAAGAGGAGATATATCCAATAGGTATGCAGAGAAAAAAGAAGATCAGCTTCGCTATTCATGCTATGCGTCCCGCGCTGCCAATAGAATCACCGAAGGGCTTTTTGTTCTCTTCAACTGCAAATTTCTCCCCCAATCTCCTTCTCTTCTATAACGACATGCCTGGCATCCTAACCGTAGGAAACTCAAAGCGACGATGCAATCTGGACACAATGTCCAAGTAGTCCGGCTCATTCTCCGGCGTCAGAATGCCATGCCTGATGAAGAAGTCAAGCATGACCAACGCGCAATTAGGCTTGAACTCTCCGTTCCTCAGCGCAGCCTGCACCTCCTCCGTCGTCATCAACTGAAACGACTCCACTTCGTTGTCGTTCGGCTTCGGCACGACATCCTCCGGCAACTCCAGGTCGTACACGTACTGGCTCTCCGGCTGCAGCAGGCCCGTTTCTCCGCCCGCGCGCTCGTCCCGCACCAGGAAGTACGAGACGTTGCCGACGGGCCGCGCCTTCTCCCTGACGAGGTCGGCGGGCAGGCTCGCCTCCTCCTCGGCCTCGCGTACGAGGGCCTCGGCCGGCTTCTCGCCAGCGGCCAGGCCGCCCGCGACCGAGTTGTCCAGCATGCCGCCGTACGTCTGCTTCGTCTGGGCGCGGCGCGGGATCCAGAACTTGTACTCGTCCCCCTCCTTCCGATACGCGGTCATGTGCACGCCGTACGACACGACGCCGAAGAGCGGGCTGGCGGAGCGCTCGATGCGGAACAACAGGGCCCCGTCGCGGCCGTAGACGGGGTACAGCTCGTCGCGCCAGCCGACCAACACCTGGAAGTGGCCCGTTTCGCGCATGGCCAGCGTCGTCTGTGCGACCAGCGCAGTGCGCTGCGGCTCCGTCAGGGCCGCGTCGTCATCATCGCTATCGTCGTCCGGCCTGTCCAGCACCAGCGAGCGGTCGTCGTCGCTTAGCGTCCACGCCGGCAGCCCGCGCAGCACCTCGGCGACGGCGGGCAGCACGAAGCCGAGAATGGTGTCGTCGTCGGCAACCTGCAGCGTGTAGAGGCGGTCCAGCGCGGCATCGTAGAGACCCGGATCGGTTTCATAGTAGGGGAAGCTGTTGGGAAGGTCAGCAGGTGCGGCTATTAATAGCGGGGGAAAAGAGCGCCATGACGTTAAAGAAAGAAAATCAGATGCTCCTACGGGCCGGCACGCCAGCGAGGAACAAGGAGCCGGCAGATCGTACGACGTGATAGTACATAGTAGTGTGCGGCACGGGCGGCCGAGCATTGGGTAGCGTGCGTTGCGTGCTGGAGAAGCCGATTTGGGGAAAAGGCTGGTGGGACTCACTTATCGCAATCGTTGAGCAGATCAATGTTGCTCTTCCCGCTAGTCTTCTCCATGGTTCGCGTGCGCTACCGGGCAGGTAAGGGATTAGTTCAGGGAGGGATTGGGTGAGCGAGGGAGGAAGAAGAAGGGTCCTGGGGCAGCTCAGGGGCACAGTGGAGGGAGGGAATCAGGGCGCAGGGAAAGAGAGGTCGTCAGCACGTCGGAGGAAGCGCACCAGCGGCGGTAGCGGGACGCGAGGCGAGTAGCAGGCCCCGTACGCGGCGGGACAAAGAAAACCGGTAGCACTTCCGGTCAGCGCTCGCTTGCCTGGTCTCGCATAGAGATCTCATCAATGCGGAGCCAGCAAACGCACCGCCCGGACACGCCGAAGGCAGCGATGTGAGCGCAAGCGGGACCCGACTCTCCGAAGCCGCCTTCGTTTATCGATAGCTGAGACAGCAAACGTCATGGCCGTGCTCGAATTTTCTCGAACCCAGGAGCACCTTCACCCAATCGGGAAGATAGCAAACACGCGGCTCAGACAGTGCCGCAACAAACAAAAATAGTTCGATATAACTACCACTTGACGCTCGGGTGTCGTGAAGCCACAGCGCTGTGGACTCGGATCTGACGTCGAAACTTACCCCTCCATACCCCGCGGCAACGAGCTACCTACCCGGCGAAGGTCACAATAGGCGAGATTAATTATCGAGAGCACGAGTACGACCGTCATCAACCCACGCACGCCCAATACATCGGCCACGCCACATCTCCCCACGCGCAGGAGTAGGAAGGAGAGAAAGAAAGAAAGAAACAGAAAGAAAAGGACCATGTTCGGCGTCATCATCTCGGGACGCCCCGTCCTCACCGAGCCGCAGGCCATCTCGCCGACGCAGTTCGCCTTCCAGCTGCCGGCAGCGCCGTCGTTCAACCACATCGTCGTTTTCCTGCTGCCGGGCACGCAGCTGCCCCCCGACACGGCCGCCTCGGTGTACGTGCAGATCCCGCCCACGCCCGACTTCCGCTTCCTCGGCGCCGTCGCCAACGAGAAGCAGAGCGCCATCTTCAAGGTCGACGGCCTCGAGCACATCGCCCAGGCCGTCGCCAACGCCGCCGCTCAGGGGGGAGGAGGAGGAGGAGATGCCACCCAGATCCCAGCCGTAACGCTAGGCGTCAGCATCGAGCCCGTCGCCCAGGTCGGCGCCGCCATGCAGGCCAAGCAGGCGGAGAAGGCGCTCCAGAACGGCGGCAATGGCGGTAGTGGCATGGAGCTGGTCAAGGCCGGAGCGGCGGCCACCACGGCGACGAATCCCGAGGCGGTCAAGCTGCTCGCCCAGCGGATCATCGGGAACGCCTTCAACTTTTTGGCCAGCTTCTCCGGGAACGCGGGGCCTGGAGGCGTGGAGGTCGTGCCGTTGAAGGCGTTTCAGGATTGGTGGCAGAAGTTTGGGAAGAAGATCGAGATGGACCCGAGCTTTTTGGTGAGAGAAGAGCAAAATTGATGAGGAGGAGCTTTCATGTGATGGCTAGGGCCGCAAGAACTGGTGCGGTTTGAGGATTGTGGGAGGGCCGAGCGTTTTTGCAGAGGAGTATGGTAAGGAGACCAAGAAAAAGAGCATGATGAATGGCGTTTGGATACTTGCCGGTATTGCAACTGGAATTGATTGGAATAGTAATCAAGCAGGGAGAAAAAGGACTGGGGCATTGGCTGAGGGTCATGTATTAAGGAAACCGGATGTATCTGTGTATCTAGAGAAAGATCTTCTTGACGTCTCTGCAGCGACTGCTGCTGCGACGTGTTTGGCTTGCAATCGATACCCTATTAGCCATTCGCGTTTAGATGGCTCACAGGCGCTACTTAAGTGATGAGCGAGATGCGATTGTCCGCGACTGATACGAGCACAGCATCGAAAGACGACTTGAACAAGGTTCGCTTAAGCATCAGGCATGTGATCTCACTGGCGCTATATAAGATAAGTCTCCTAATCTTCCTTAACGAATGAGTACTGAACCTGAGATATTCAAATGAGCGAAAACTTCTAGATTATGGCAAACCGCGACATTTACCCTCTGTTCTTTCCTTGTTTTGGCGGTGCTTGGAAGATCCCGGGCGCAAGCAGGGAAGAAGTATAAAGTGGCAATCAAACGATGTCCCAATAACGAAGCTTCAAGGGCGGTTTTTCTTTTCTTTTCTTTTTTCCATAAGTTTGATGAAGCCTGAACATAATCTGTACAGCCGGGTGGGATTCTCACGCTCTCCTACAGTCACTTGTTTGGTGTGGCAATACATGCGGCTATTCGTCATTGCGCATCAACATAAGGATGGATCCCTTGTAAGCAACAAACAAATTTGTTTATTAGCTAGAAGGTTGACATTGGCATAAACTTATGTGTGACGTTGCGTTGCATGCACTCCATGTAGGCGGCAGAGTCGGAGGCCAAGTAGTGTTACACTCACGCGTCGTATATGCAGCGATAACTAAACCGTTTCAACGGTCATCTGAGCACTGTATTCGGATTTGCTGCGCAACAGGGCCAGGGTCGATCGCCTCAACAACGGCGTCGCGTGACGGGGCAAAGGCAAAGCAGTTGCTCGGTACACCTACGCAATGCAGACCCCCTTGCTAGGTTTGTTGCAAAAGTCACACAACCCTTATGGGGGCAGTTCGCATCGGCTTAACCCTTCCGGGCCGTTTCCCCTGCCTCCGACATGCAAGCAGGAAACATATCGACGGGCGACTAGGCCAGCGCAAAGCCCTTTCTAGCATGGTTCCAGATACGTATGCTAGAATCGCGCAGTGTGGGTCGAACGTGCCCTGATTATATATCAGCGAAGCGAACTTGAGAGTAACGGAATATGGGCTCCCGTCAGGAGTTTTGGTATCTGCATCCATAGCCGTCTTTTGAACAAAGAGATAGTCGGACTTCTCGCTACATCTGTTCGTGCACTCTAAGAAATATGGACTCGTGAACATCCGTCGTGCCCGTGTGGTCGTGCGCACTTGAGCCATACGGAAGAACCTCAGTCCACTTTGATGACCTGACCTTAACCATCTACATTGTTGGTTTCAAACAGTTTCGCGGCGAATCAGCCTAGAATTGTGTGTTTCCCTCTGGTAAGCGATCCAAGTTCTGCGATCCTTGGTTGCGTTTACGCCATGAACGACCCAGGATACGTCACTAGGACGCGATAAAGAGCGCTGCTAGTCATACTAGCTTGGCTGTATGATGAGGTCAACGCGTCGCAAGGACCGATTCAAGGCAGTAGGTCTCGCAGAGGTTTCCTGTGAGGCATCGCAGGTTGGATAGCAAAGGTTCCACAGCAATCAACCCGCTTCCAAGGTGAGCTTCTAACCTACACGGCCGAGGCTTGCGATCGCTAGGAGCGACATCAAGCCGTCACGGACCCAGCTTGGGCCGGATATAACGGATGGGAGCTTGGACCGGACGAGTCAAGTCGGCCTCGGAGACGAAGCGCGGACTTTCGGCTCGGTCATGGCTGTTTGATGGCAGAATTCGAGGAGAGAGCAGTCGGGTATCCGTGATCAAAAGGGCATCGAAGAAGCAGTGGCAGGCTAACGAGGGCAGCGGATGGGGCCGAAGCGGACAAATCATGCCTGAGGAGCGGTGAAGTGGCTGGTGCATGGACCGAACAGGCGCAACTTCGATGGAAGCAATTGTGGAGAGGGCCTAGAAGTGAGCTGCATGGTGGAGATGGGGAATTTTCTTGAAGCCAATGGGCGGGCGGGCGTTGGTCAGCGAGCTAGTGCAACCCTAAAGTGCGGGCCACGGGCGTGAAGAAGCGCAGATGGCCATGGTGGACGAAGACGGATGCGGTGCCGGCCGTGTGCGCAGAGTTTTCGTGTTGAGGACGGCGCAGGGAAGGGTGCGATATCGGGAACAGGCATGTGTGAAAGCGAGCCGTGTTGAGCAACGCGGCCGAGCAGGACGACGGCTTCACGCAGCAAAGGCATTCGAAACGCTGTGTTGCTTAAGGCTCAGGCAGGCACGCAGGGTCCGGCAATCGATAAGCTAGGCCCAGTCCGGCTCGCTGTGGAGCGGGCGGGCTACCTAGCCTGCTAGCCTGCTAGCCTGCTAGCCTGATGCCCGCCGAACAACGGGCTTGCAGCGGGCTAGTTGGCCAGCAGGAAGGCAGCCACTGCGGCGACAGGAAGCGGCGGGCAGGCGTGAGGTTGCTGGGTGCTGGTGGCCGCGATGGTTGCGAGATGGCAGCTGGGGTCAAGCGATCAGCCGGCGACGCCCCTCACCGCTCCTCGCGCGGCCAATGGGCGCCGGTGCAATTTGCTTACAAGACCAGGGGCGCGAGGGAGGCGCCAACGTCAGTGCCTCTGCGAGCTAGCCTGCCTCTGCGGCGAAGTGCACCTCACGCCCCCAGGCGCCGCTGAGAAGGAGCCCGCTCGCCTGCAGCCTGCAGCCTGCTGTCATTCCGCTCGGAGCGCAGCTAAGCGTGCCCATAAGGCTCCACTTCCGCTCTCCCCGGCCCTAGGCGCGCACGCCAGAGCACCCCGACCACGTCTGCCCACTGCCCGCCGCATTTATCTATCTGATCACCATCACCAAACCATCTCCGCTCCGCCCCCTCCACCCTCACCTCCCAACCCTCGACTAGCCGAGCAAACCGCTCCCGCTCCCGTCTGCTCACACGCCCTCGCTGGATGCCGCAATAACAATTCTGGCGTCCGCTGCTTGCTTGCCCCCCATGTCCGGCCCATCGGCCCAGCTGCAACCGCAAAGCGACCTCCCCGGCGCCGCCGCCGACTCTCTGCACTCCCAGCCGCACCCAGACTCCGTTCTGCGCCATGCGTCGCAGGAGGAGCTCGAGCTGGCGCAGAACCTGCGTGCCCTGAGCAACGCCCAGGACCAGCACCAGCAACACCCCGCCCGCGAAACCTCTCCCCAGCCCCACGAGATGCCGACGGAGCGCGAGCCCAGGACTTCGCCCGAGCCCAGTGGCAAAGGCCCCGAAGTCTCGGAGCACCACTCGCTCGAAGACATCCAACACTTTGCTGCCAACGCCCAGGCCCAGCAAGCCCGCCAGCTTTCTCCCTCTCCAGGCGCTTCCACCCCGAGGCCAACTGCTGCAAACGCACCCATGAACGGCCAGACCTGCAGGTATGCTTCCCCCGGCTTCTTCGCCGCTCAGCCCTCCACTAACCAGTGCAGCAACTGTGGCACCACCCGCACTCCCTTGTGGCGGAGATCGCCCGCAGGCGAGCCTATCTGCAATGCATGTGGTCTGTACCTTAAAGCGCGGAACCAGTCGCGTCCCTCGAACCTGAAGAGGAACCTAGCTCAGGCGCCCACCATGTCCGTGCAGCCAGACCAACGTACTCCCGAGCCCCATGATCGAAGCCAGTCACCTTCGGGATGCCAGGCATCGCCAAGACCTCCCTACGTTACCGCTGAGCAGGCTTCTGGCACATGTCCTGGAGGTGGTCGTTGCAACGGCACCGGCGGCCAGCAGGGTTGCAACGGCTGCCCAGCCTACAACAACCGCGTGTCCAAGACTGCTCGATACGCCCTCGCTCACGTGAACTCTTCGAGCAGCACCCAGCAGGCCAGTGTGGGCGAGGGGTCGGCGGCAGACGGCCCTCAACCCGGACAACAGCAGCATCTCGCCACCCCGGCCGGGGCGAACGTCGTGCCCGCGTGCGCCAACTGTAGGACCACTGTCACCCCACTTTGGAGACGAGACGAGGCCGGACACACAATATGCAATGCCTGTGGTCTGTACTACAAGCTACACGGCGTCCACCGCCCGGTGCAGATGAAGAAGCAGGAGATCAAGCGACGGAAACGAGTTGTACCAGCCGTCCCAGCCGAACCTGCGAGCCACCTGTTCGCCCAACACCCTCCAGCGCACTATCAGCAGCATGGCCAACCGAGCCAACAGCCTCAGCGTAGCCCCTCTCAACCAGCTGTTTCGCCCGCACCAACCCAAGAGTCCTTCCCGGAGAGCAGACCCGACTCCTATCCTCGTTCCGACTCAGAAGTGGCCGCGCATCTTCAGGCCTCCATGAGCCAACAACCGCCGCCTTCGAGATACGCGCCACCCCCCGCGGACTTCACAAATTATTTCCAACAACAAAGCGCCGCTTCATCCGCCTCGCGGACTGTGCCGCAGCCACAACCATATCCGACGTCACCAGCGTCGTCGATTCCTAGCAAGCGTTCAGTGTCCGTCGGCGCTGATGATGAGACCCTCCCTGATGCCCCGCGCTCTACCTCCAATATCCCGCAACTCTTGAACATCGACCCAGACCTTCCTGCGTCTAATGCAGTAACCCACGCCGATGGTTCCACTAGCCAAACATCGCCACCTACGCCACAGATGAGCCCCGAGCAACGACACGCGAAGAGGATGCGGCTGGAACTGGAGATGCAAGAACTGCAAAAGAAAGTGGTGGATGTGCAGAATGAGATTCAGAGGCTGGATACTCACGGAGGAGAAACGAGGGTCCAGGGACCGACTATCACGGTTGATGGCGCAAGTCAGGGAGCTGCAGTCGATGGGAGGAAGTAACAGCATGCATGGGGCCGTTGTGGTGCAAAAGCTGTATAGTACGAGGAGAAATGGCCACAGAAAGGCGAACTGTGGGCGAATTTATTGGAATGTGGCAGTCAGAGGTTGAACCGTCTTGAGCGGTTGAGTGGACTCTCAATCGCACGGATGTTAGGTCGACGGAACGACGGGCCTCGGCTTTCCCATACCAGGAGTTTCAACCGGCGGTCATCGTTATTTTATCTCTGGGACGATGCGATGTCGCTCTTATCGGATCATCGGCGTTTATATCTTCTACTAGGACGGGGTGCCACGGGAACGAAACGACGCACGACACAAAAATGTCAACCATACAATAGCGAAGGCGTATTTGGCGATTTTTTCGTCCTTGATGAGCAAAGATTCCCCTTCTGTCCTTCTCAGCTCAACGTTTTCATAGTCATCGGTACTTTCACGAACTGTACGGCATCTGACCGTTATTTATGTTATTCATTGGTACTACATCTTGGTAAATGGTCGTTTCTCGGAAGGAGACACTCTTTCTTGCTATTGAACTGACCTATCACGTATCTCTTGGTTCAGTGCAGGTGGTAACTGTGCGGCAAATGAAAAAGTCAATGCACATTATTTCTTTCGCTCACATCGAAGCCCGGAGCTTATCATCACTCACCCTCGCTCATTTCCTCTTGAAATGGAAAAGGAGAAGAACTAAGTCTAGTTATAAGGTCTGTAGGTGAGATCGCATGTATCTAGTCAATCCGTCATGTTTGTCCCCCACCGTGCATTTCACCAAGAAAATAATAAAATATAGCTTCACCAAATTGTAGAACTCCTTGTATGGAGGAAAGCCTGCTCTTATTGTCGTCGACATCTCTAGTTACTCTGACTCCGAAGCCGCTCCAAAACACCATATAACTTATAACCTTACGCTCCCTTGTCTCCGCAGATTCTATGTCTTGCTAATACGCCACGCTTGCGGAAATTTTGTTTCTTTTCGAACATACCAGGTTTCTCTAATCTCTCCTACGCCATATCTTCTTTCAACCATCCTTCTAATTGGTTCCTCCCTTCTTCCCCATTAAAGGCAAACGGAGAAAACGGTAGCAGGTGAACTAGTCGCAAGGATGTGTCAAACAAGCTTGAGAATGCCAACGAGTGCTTCCGAACGAGCGCTGCGATGTTAGCTGCTACACCTCGGTACATACACAGATAGAACGGGCCATCGCTTTTCTCAACTTCATTTCCCCATTGTCTATATAATCTGCTTGCTTATCTCTCTACTCATTGCATTTTTGAATGCCTTTATCCAAGGGATACGGCCCCCAATCACGAAATCACTCACTGTACGCCAGACTACAAAACATCCAGCATCAAAAAGTCCGCTAAATGACGATTCCATTCACCTTTTCATCATCTTCTCTTCGAAGACTCGCAAAGCCTGACTCTGCTTAGATTTAAAAGAATCTTGAGACCTTCTTGCCCTTTTTGCAAGTATCGTCGAGTATCTATCCGTTGACGCCACAGCTTCATTCAGGGCAAATGCCGTGGCGGCCAGCCTTAGAAGTCCCTTCCATCTCGTTTCCCCGCCCGTTGCTTCTTTGCAACCTAACCCTTGCCTCCCCACAATTGATTTTCTCCGTTAATTTGAGGAACTGACCATCTGACGGCCGTAAGCGGGTATGACTTGGCTGCTGAAGCCACCTGAGAAGAACGGCAGCAAGGACGCATTCTCAAAGGCGTCGCCTCCTATTTCATGCATCAAAGCTATATGTAAATGTGGAGGAATAGAAAGGGTTTAGAACCAAATCTTGATCAGCTCCTCGGAGACTGCGCTAGGAGTGAGGACACCGGACTCAGTGATCAGGGCAGAAATGAGGTTGGGGGGCTAGATGTCGATATGTTAGCATCGAGGAGTGCACGCAACTTTAAGGCAAGGAAACCACTGAGCGTCGATCGAGAGGCTGTACTCACCGTGAAGTCCACGGCATCATCCACCGCACCTGCCGCCCACTTTTCCTTTCTGACGGCCAGATTCGCCGCTTCGCTAGAGCTCTTGCTTCCTTCCTCCTCGACAACACGCTCGTCATGGCCGACGCGGAACTGGATGACCTTCTGCTCGATGGGCAGGTCGTACTGGCCGAGCGGGTACAGACGCACGAACTTGTGGCTCTCGGCGACGACGTAGAAGGGCTTGTTCGCGTTCTTGGCCAGCACGCCGAGCTGGTAGGTGCCGAGACGGGAGATGATGCCGCCGTTCTCGACGACACCCTCGGCACCCACGATGACCATGTCCACCTTGCCCATCGCATACGCGACGCCGGCCTCCGGGATGGTCGCGACGGGCACACCGTGGGCGCGCAGGGCGCGCACGATCTCGGTGCCCTCAGCGTGCTTGGTCGTGGCCTCGGTCGAAGGGTTGGCCGGGTCGGGCACGGCGAGGACGTAGATGACGCGGAAGCGGACGGAGCCCTGGGAGCCGCCGGCCGACTCGGCGGCGGAACGCAGCAGGGCGCTCACGACACGAGAACCGCCGTTGGTCAGGATGGTGTTGCCGTCGCGGATGAAGTGCTTTCCGAACGAGGCAATCTTGTCGCGAGAAGCCTTGGCACGCTCAACGAACAGGCGACCGTTGCTGAGAAGGTGCTGGCGAGTCTTGGAGAAGTCAACGCCCGGGCGGACAGAGGTCATGAGGTAGCGCTGGAAGAGATCGGTGCCAGCGGACAGAGAGATGGGGTTGGGAATGGCGGCCTTGAGCTTGTTGGTGTAGGCAGAGAGTAAGGCGAGAGTCTCGGTCGTGGTACTTGTATCGGAGGCGGAAAGAGCAGCGACGAGAGCCTCAATGGCAGCAACAGGCATGGTCAAGTCCGGGTCCTCAGTCAACAGGCGCTGGTAGGTGCCGACAATGTCGAACGGAGCGTCAGCTCCTCCAGCCGAAAGGGCGGAATCGGGAAGACCCATAGTGACGGGTTTTGCGGAGGAGGCAGAGGTGCCAGCCACTGGAGCTTTGAATGCACAGGCAGCTCGGTGCGGTATGACGAAGCGGGGCGTCGCAGGATCGAGAGTGTGTGCGAGGCTTGTGCGTGTTGAAGATGTGACGTGCCAAAGGGATGGCCAACGGGTCGCGGAAGCCCCCTGTGGAGTATGACGGTGCGTGAGGTCGGCTGGTGGAGGGTGAGTAGGGACGAGATGGAGTCGTCTGGCGCGAAAGAGTCACTGGTGCTGCCGGCATCACAAAAGTTGGTGGTCCGAGCGTGAATCCCAGTCGTCAAATTCGCGGAGGTGCGCGACCAGACCACCGCATCGCCGCCCGCCGCAACGCCGCCTGTCACCCTCAATTGCGGCCGCCATGTCTCTGCATTATCTCCGCCAGCTGGCCCGCCCAATCTCCGTCCTCGCCTCTGCCGCTGCCTGTCGTCCCGTTGTTGCTGCGCCGCGCATCGCGCCCTCTCCGATCCTCGCCGCCGCCCGCAGCTTCAGCGCCAGCTCCGCCCGCAATGCTACCTACAACCAGGTCCGCCGTGGCTGTCGCCAGCCTCAGCCCGCCCGCAAGCTTACCTCGCCCCAATTGAAGAATCGCCCGGAAATGAAGGGTGTCTGCGTCAAAGTTGGAACCACGAAGCCCAAGAAGCCCAACTCCGGTGAGCGTAAGGTTGCTAGGGTGAGGCTGAGTAATGGAAGGCTAGTGTGGGCATACATTCCTGGTGAAGGTACGTTGAGAGATGGCACAGGCGCGAGGCACAACCGCTGACATCCTGCGTAGGTCACAATGTGCAGCAGCACTCCGTCGTCCTGGTTCGCGGTGGCCGTGCCCAGGATTGTCCCGGTGTGAGATACAAGCTCGTTAGAGGCGCGGGCGATTTGGTATGCATCTTCTTCCTTACTCCACTCCGAAGCTGACATGTTCTCCAGGGTGGCGTTGGTAATAGGCTTACTTCGAGATCGAAGTATGGTACGAAGAAGCCCAAGACGACCTAATCTTGACGAGGATTACCCCACGGCGAGGCATGGGCCAGGCGTTACGGAGGCAATTGATGTTTGATCGGGATTCGAAGAACATATGTGAAGGAAACTGTACTATGACGAAAGACCACAAAGATAGAACGTCTAGTTCTTTGAGGCTTCTCCATTCATGCTCGTTAAGAGAAGTGAGGTTATTCTCTCTCACTCACTTCCACTGCATTCATGTCCTAAGCAAGACGTTTGAACGTATCGCCTACCTTGATTACTCCCTCCAGCGCCAGAAACACTACTTGTTCTTCATCATCTAACACCTGCCAAGGTGCTGTGCAACTAAGTCAAAGCCTTTCGGGTTCATAAACGGACGACTAGGGCTGTCCAGTCATCAGTCACCATTCCATGAAGCAGCAAATTGTTGAAATTGCGATGTCACTCTCCTTTCAAGAGAAAAAGATCAAGAGACAAAAGTGTACGTTATTTACAAGACGAACAACCAAACTAACAACCAACGATCAGAAAATTGATCGGCCAGATGGGGAGAAGATGATCTAAAAAGGTATTTTGCCTCCCCCCTCACCGCTTATTGGATCCCTAAATAAACGCCCGATTCTCGATGACCGTGTTTTTATTCATAAACATGAATGGAAAAAGCGCATTGCCATGGCTTCGTATTTTCCGTTTTCCCGGACCAACAAGACACTTAATTTTTACATGACGTATCGTTGAGAGCGTAACAAGTCAAGAACACAAGAAAAACCAGGAGGTGTTCGAGCAGCCTATGCCTCGTCCTCTGATTCCTCTTCACCGGTCTGTATGTATCCAGTCAGCCTGAAGTCTATTGTCAGAAGCAAGTAGCAGATCCACTTACGTTGTCATGGAAGTTGCGACCATCTGTGGTAGCAGTGATAATGCCAGCACGGACGACCCAGTCACCGAAGTGCTCACCCTCGTTCTTTTCGGTTGCGTAGCGCTTGATCATAGGGCCGAGGATCTCAAGGATCTCCTCTTCCTTGATCGAGGAGCGGTAGAGCTTGTTCAAACGCTGGCCGTGGTAGCCACCGCCAAGATACATGTTGTACGCGCCATACGCCTTGCCGACGAAGGCAATCTCGGCAAGCCAGGGGCGGGCGCATCCGTTGGGACAACCGGTCATACGCATGACAACACTCTCTTGACGAAGACCGTTCTCCTCGAGCATCTTCTCGACCTTGCCAACTAGCACGGGAAGGTAACGCTCGGACTCAGCCATGGCGAGACCGCAAGTGGGGAACGCAACACAGGCCGAGGAAGACAGACGAAGACCAGAGAAGTGGATGTTGTCCAGCTTGTACTTCTTCAGCAGAGCCTTCATCTCGTCGAGGTCGTCGTCGTGCACGCCAGAAAGGATGAGATGTTGGTTACCGGTCAGACGGAACTCTCCCTTGTGTGCCTTGGCGACCTGTACGAGACCAGTCTTCATGGGAAAGTCGGCAGTGTCCTCGATACGACCGTTCTCGATGAAGAGGGTGAAATGGTTGAGGCCATTCTCGTCCTTGATCCAACCGAAAGTGTCGACGTTGCTCTTGAACTCGAAAGGACGAGGCTCCTGGAACTTCTTGCCATTACCCCAGTACTCCTCAACCTTGGCCTTGAAGCCATCGACACCCATATCGTCGATCGTGTACTTTAGACGAGCGTGCTTGCGGTTCTTACGGTCACCATTGTCACGCTGGACAAGCATGATCTTTTCGCAAGCAATGTGGACGTCCTCGGTAGGAACGAAGCCAAACATCCGACCAACCTGAGGGTAAGTCTTCTTGTTGTTGTGGGTAGCACCCATACCGCCACCAGCAGTAACGTTGAAACCCTCAAGGCGGCCATCGGCGCCCTTGATAGCAATGAGACCGATGTCATGAGCATAGACGTCAGTGTCATTGTGAGGAGGAATGGCGATCGTGATCTTGAACTTCCTGGGGAGGTAAGTAGGTCCGTAGAGCGGCTCGTGGTCAACGATGGCGTCACCAGCAACCTGGGTCTTCTCATCGTCCTCCTTCAGCCAGATCTCATGATAAGCGGTGGTGGAAGGCAGCAGGTGGTCGCTGACCCTCTTCGAGACCTCGTACACATCGCGGTGGAAAGCACTGTGCTCCGGCAGACTGCTGCACATGACATTGCGGTTGACGTCACCGCAAGCGGCGATTGTGGTCATGAGGGATCTGTTAATGGCCTGCATGGCGGGCTTGAGCTTGCTCTTGACAACGCCGTGGAACTGGAAGGTCTGACGGGTAGTCAGCTTCATGGTCTCGTTACCAAGAGTGCTCGCAATCTCGTCCATCTGGATCCACTGCTTGGGAGTCGCAACACCACCGGGCAGGCGGCAACGAATCATGAAGGAGTAGGCTGGCTCAAGACCCTGCGCCTTGCGCTGATCGCGGATATCACGGTCATCCTGCATGTAGGTACCGTGGAACTTGGTGAGCTGCTGGTCGGCGGCAGAGATGGCGAGAGTGCTCGTATCCTTGAGACCCTCGACGATAGTACCGCGAAGAAAGTTGGACTGGATCTTGATGTCCTCGTTGGTCAATGGTGGGGGCTCATCGGGTAGGCCCTCGACCTTGTCGACACCAAGAGCCTGCCAGAGCTTGGGCTCCCAGTCGTTGTATCCAGTGTTGAATCCATCAGGATCTTGGTCATCACCAAGGCCACAGTCGACCAAAGTCTTACCACCCAGAGTGACCAGCCTGGCGTGAAGGTCCTTAGCGGGCTTGTTGTAGTAGATCTTGTCCTCCTTGCGAGGCCAGTAGTGGCTGTCACCAAGACCAAAGACGGCGAAGTTGACGGTCGCGAGATCGATGTCAGTAGAGTTCTTGACCGCCTCCCAGAAGTTCCTGCCGTTCTGAGGGAATTCACCCTGACCAGCAACACTGGTGATCAGGACGAGGTTCTCCTCAGCGTTGATGTCCTCGAGCGGGTAGTCATCCATCGCCATGACCATGGTCTTCAAGCCCCTGGCCTTGCCTCTGTTACCCAAACGCTTAGAAATGTTCTCGGCGTTGCCGTTATCCGACGCAAAGAGGATGGTGACAGGAGCGCCCTGAAGACCTTCCAAAAGCTTGCTGTACGCATCCTTCGCCTTCCTCTTCTGCAAATCGCGAACCTCGGATCCATACGACTGGGAGAGGTTGGCGGCAAATTGAGGGTGTCTCTTCATCACCTGCGACAAGTAGTTATCGCGGCGCAGGAATTCCTGCAACTCCTTCTTGACCCTCTCGGAGTCAAGCTTGAAGTTCTCCTCGCCCTTCTCCTCACCATACGGATCCCAGCGGTACAGGGGCCAGTAGCCAATATCGACAGCCTTCTTGGTCTCCTGAAGGACAGTCAAAGGCGACTCATCCTCCTTATAGTAAGGCAGGTAAGCAAGGACGACAGAGGGGCCATCGAACTTGTCAGCCTCAATCATAGCCTGGAGAACCTGAGTGTAGGAGCTGTAAACAGCAGTCGACGCAACATAGGCGTTGCCGAAGTTCATGGCGTAGAGACCAATGTCCTTCTTCCTCCTCGCAGCATCGGCAGCGGCACGCTCAGAGTAGGGGGTAGAGTCGATGATAAGCATGTTGACGTTCTTGCCGGAAGCCAGAACATGGTGAACACCAGAGTTGCCGAGGTCGTAGGACCAAGCATCGGAACCGATCAACCACTGAGACTCCTTGCGGAAAAGGCCCTTGAAAGCCAGAAGCTTGTTAGCACTCTCAGAGTCATCCAAAGTCAGCTTCGAGATGGCCTCCTCAGCCGCAACCTCAACCTTGGCGGCATCCTCAGCAGCCAGAGCCCACTGAGATATAGCCTTCTTGGCATCCTCAGACTTGAGCGAACCCGACTTGGCAGCCTCCGCAGCCTCTGAAACGAAACGCTTGCGGTGCTCCAGCCTTGCAACGAGGGAACCAAATCCATACTCAGGAGTCGAGGCAACCTGCGCAGAGATGCCTGCATGCTCGGATTCGTGCTGGTTAGCGATGTAAAGACGCTCCTTGAAGATCTGGTCCAGGATCTTCATGTATGCGTTCTCCAGCACGGGCTGAGTGGGCTTCTGCTCAGTGGCAGAGGGCTCGGGACCCTCCATCTTGCCAATCTGGAGGTTTTGGATGGGGGAATCCGAGTACAGGTTCTGGAAGACGCCGCGGAGGGCCTGGCGAACAGTCGACTCCTCGATGTAGCCCAGTTGGTGGCCAACAATCGAAGGCGAAGCACCGCCAGAAGTCCTCAGAGAAGTGAGGAGGTCCAGAAGAAGCGGACCCCACTTGGTCGTCTTCCTCCGCACCTGTTCCAGAACTGCGATCTTCTTGACCGACTTGGGAATGACAGCGGCGAGCTGAGCACCCAGCCAGGGCCTGTACAGCCTAGCGGTGATCAGACCGGGGTTCGAGTAGTCGGCACCCGCCTCGTCCAACTCTTCGGCGAACATGGCAGTGTCTGAACCAAAAATGAAAGCCGCGGCCTCAGCATTGGCCGGGCCTGTGTACGAGAAAGCCTCGTACTCGCGACCAGTGACATCCTTAATAGTGCTCCAGACCTGAGAGACAAACTTGTAGATCTCTTCCGAAGAGATAGGCCTGGCCGAGACAGACTCGACAGTAGTGGCCGAAGAGACACTGCTGTTCTTGTCGCTGCTGGCGCTGCTCTCGCGCCTTGACGAGCCGCTAGCCGAGGACTCGCGGGTGCTGGAGCGTCCCGAAGGCTGCTGTTCGGGCAATTGTAGGCTTTCGCCGAGGGTGCCGTTCGGCTGCGAAACTTGGCTGCCGGCCACCGTCACAGTGGCAACGCGGCCATCGTCCGCATACAGGGAAGTCTCAGCCGAGGACGAGCTCTGGAAAACGCGGGCAGCGTCCACGTCCAGGACCTGTTTCACGAGGTCCCGATTCTCCTGAGAGATGGGCTTCGCGTTGGACACGACAGCCGAATCGAAAAAGTGGATCACACCCTTGCCCGACTTGATGGCTAGCGCATGCGCCGTCAGGGCAATGTCCTGCGCCTCCTGCAGCGACTCGGACTGAAGGAAAGTGAAGCCAGATTGTCTGATGGAGGTGATGTCCGAGTAGTCGGGGTATCCGGTTGGCTGCAGCGAGACATGGAGGACGACGGGGTACTGGGCCAGCTTGTAAAGGTGGGGTATCGATTGGACGAGGATGGATGAGGTGGTGGTGACGGAAACCAGCTTGCCGGAGCGAATTGGCTGGAAGACGGAAAGGAGCGGGTCGGCATTTTGCCTGACGGACAGGATCTGGCGCGCGGTCAGCGTGTGCACCGGCTACGAAGGCTGCGGGGTTGGCGGTGATGGGTCATACCTCAGGCAGATCCTTGCTCACGACGCCAGGCGCCTTGGCGGCGCTGTAAGAGTTGAGGTGCTTCGAGAATTCCGAGTCATCCTTCAGCGACTGCTGGACAGAGACAACGAGGTCACTGGCCAGGTACGCAATCCGCGCCACTGCTGGGAGTCAGTTGGAATTGGGCGGGCACGCGCTCGGCGGCGCGGCGGGGCTGCGGTAGACGCGAGGACGTACCAGCCTCTCCGGCGGTGGTGACGGAGCCCATGGTTGCAGCTGGTGCGAGCGATGGGCCTCGAGAACGCGGAGAAAGACAGTGAGGGAGAGGAGAGCCTCGTGCAGTGGTCCAAGAGGCTCAGCGGTGGTTGAAATGCAGCGCGGGCAGCCGCGCTCTTTGACCACTTTTTTCCCGGGAGCTGGGCTTTGCTAAGGCCATATTCCCGGCATCGCATTGGCTCCAGCGGCAATCACACCATCCGCGCTAACCTGCGAAACTGGGGTCGGCGGCGAGCGAGGGCCGAGGGCTCGGCGGGAACAACTGCCCGTTTCCAGCGTGACGACGCATTACTCAGACGGCGCGGTAAAGTTTCAGGCCCCGTGACGCGGGGGCTGCAGGGCAGCGCTGCCGATTTGCGGCATGCCGGGGCCCCGGCCACCCTGTCCTCCTGCCGAGTCCGCCGCTACGGCTGTCCAGCTCCACGAGGGGAACATCATCACCGCTGCACGGCCACCCACCCGACGACGCCAGCGACGCGCCACGCCACGCACCCTCCGCCGAGCACGATCTCATGTCCACTGCCGCCGCCGCCGCGCCGAGATGACCGGAGTCGCCAACCATGTGCTGAAGCCGCAGTCCCAGGCCCCGCTGGTGCCTGTCCCCCCACTACCGTTCCCGGACCTGTGCGCCCGCCTCGATGACCGCATATCTGCCTTCCTGGCCGACGACGACGTGAAGGACGGCCGCCTCCGCGCCGTCCAGGAGCAGACTCGCATTGCATTGGGCGTCATCGAGGACGCCCTGCTGCGCTATAGGTACGTTTGCTCTTATCCGTAGTATCCGGCTTGCCGCCCCCGCCAGCTATCAGTCTGAGACCTGTGTATATCCTAAGATGAGCCCCACTTCAGCAGCCTCGACGAGCTCGCACTATCCTACAATGGCGGCAAGGACTGCCTCGTCCTCCTCGTCCTGTACCTCTGCGCCCTTTATCGCCGCAGCGTGTCCACCGGGATTCCGCTGCCCGAGACCATTCAAACTGTCTACATCCAGTCCTCGCATCCGTTCCCGGAAGTCGAGCAGTTCGTCACCGACTCGTGCCATGCCTATAGCCTTACTCTCGCGAGCTACGGCGGATCCATGAAGACAGCATTTGAGTCGTACTTGCGCGACTATCCTTCCGTCAAGGCTATATTTGTCGGCACCCGCCGTACCGATCCACATGGTGAACACTTGAAACACTTCGATCCTACGGATCATGGCTGGCCGAGCTTCATGCGCATACATCCGGTCATAGACTGGCATTATGTCGAAATTTGGACGGTAAGTTTGCCCTCCCGACCAAACCGACAGCTCTCGCTGTGTAACATCTGACCCCGGCACAGTTCATTCGCCACCTTGATATTCCGTACTGCCCGCTTTACGACCGAGGTTACACCTCTCTCGGCGGTACGACTGACACCCAGCCTAATCCCGCTTTGCGCATTCCTTCACCTGAATCAGACGGTGGCAGTTGTGACCAGAAATTCAGGCCTGCCTATGAACTCATTGAGGACTACGAAGAGCGCCTTGGCCGCGACAAGGGTACCAATTCAAACAAGGAGGCACCCAAACCATCACCATGAGCGAAACCTCGATTGAGACTAGGATTGCTGGAACGATGGACTTGGACACGCAGATATATGTCTGTATAATTCTACTTCAGAGGAGACCATTTTCGAGAGAACCTTTGGGCAGAGGAGAACTCCGGATGAGGAGTAGATACAGGGAGCAGTGTTGTATAGCAACGACTAGAGCATGACTATGGCGCCATACAGGATTTGGAGTTTTGAATGAATCAACAGCTGGAAGAATTCGGTTAACCAGTGAAACGGAAAGACATGTTCTTGACATGACGAGTGCAGAGGATGGTTGTGACCTCAAAGAGCAATAAACGCATCAAATCTCGGAATGCCTCGTTCGACCATTTCTAGCTTTTCCCCTCTCTCCCTCGGCGCCAACGACACAAGGTGCCATGAGAACGGGGCAAGGGGCTGCAGGACAACCCGCCCGCACATACATAACGCCACCATCATGCCTGTCGCCGTATACATACAACTCACCTTTCTTTTCCTGTTCCATGCTCTTTCTAAAAAGTGTTCCGTCGCACCAATTTTGCCTATCGAAATGTCTCCGCAAACGGCCCAGCGCTTCCAGAAAGGTAGCACAAGAATCCTGGAATGTTAGAAGGAAACTCATCAAGGAACTTCCGATAACGAACAAGGTGAGGGGGAAAGTAGAAGGTAGAAGGTAGACGGGGGAAACCGGTAGGAAGCAGACGAGGGCAAAAGGGCCGCAGTAACCCACGAATCTCCCCCAAGAGACGAAAATGCATGCAGGGCGGGGACGGAGGGCAAAAAGAAGAAGAAGAAAAAGCAAAATAACCTTTCTCCCTACGCCGTTGATTCGGGTCATGCCAGCTGCCACATCAGCATGCCCAGATAATGAAGCGCGAAAGAAGGGAGACGTTCTCAAACGGACAAGCGAAGGAGAGCGGCAAAAGCAACTGTACACCGCTCTACACCCACCTCGCCACATATACACAGTGACACACTCGCGCGCGTCGTGACTGAGAAGGATGTATGCCCGCTCACCAATCTCATAGCCGCGCTCACTTTGCCGCCCAAGCGTGCACCTTATTGCATGTGGACCAAGACGACGGACGGGCGACCAGCAAGTTCCAGCCAACAGGCATTGATCGCTTACGACTCCACCGAACTCCCATAGGTATGTACATGCAATAAGACATCCCTGTAGACAGGGTCCAAAGTCCAAAGCCAAAGCTTTCCGCCTCCGCACGCGCGCCCTGGCTCAAAGAGGCGGCCAGCAACCGGAGTGTTAGCCCACTGACGGGAAAGAAGGAGGAAAAAAGGAAAAAGAAGGCAAAACGCCCATCAGTTTCGCCTAGCCGTAGCCTCACGTCCGAATCCTCGCCCGTGGGGAACCCGCATCCGCCACCCGCAAGACGCTGGAAAATTGCTCCCGTCGGAAAAGGTCCCTAGCATCATATGTAATTTCCCAACGTAAATTATTTTAGGAAAGTAATTCTGGGCGTAGTCATCTGTATGTGGGGAAGTAACAAAGGTGTCATGAATCTATATTTTTTGCCCCGACTTCGGACCGGCGCTGCATGCAGGGGCCTTTTGCCGCCGGCTGCACTCGTCCTCATCAATTCATCAGCAGGTCTGGCCTGGCTGAGCTGGCCCCATCAGCCGTCAACATCTCACTGATATGACTGGTCGGCCGAATGTGGCGAATGCTTCAGGTGATATTCACACCAGCGATGCCGATGCGGCACGCCGAACATGCCGATATGCTCGCCGTCTCACGGCCGATGCAGTTGCATCAACATCCTCGAGTCATCCACGACTTCAGCCAATGTTATTCGATTTCGTTGGCGTCACCACTCCTCCTTCGCTGTTGGTGGCCACTGAACGTCAGCGGCCCACTTGAGTCCAAGCGCGAGACCTGTGTCACAAGAGCCCAGAAAAATGAGGCGAGAGCCCAGAAGTGTGGATGAACGCCGATCGCATTTGCTGACACTACTTCTCAACTAACCGGCATGCGCCTCTGATCGCGAAAGATGTAAGGTCAAAGCAAGCCGCCCAACTCGTCATCGTCGTAGCCCGCGAGGGCAGAGTCAATCTTTTTGTCTTGCACACCAACCGACAAAGGAAATATAGAAGCCCGGTAAGTAAAAGCAAAGACACCCGGGAGCGGCCCTCAAAAGAAGATGCTTAACGTAAGGCAAGAAAAGAAAAGTAGGAAGAAAAAGAAAACAAAGATACAAACCTAAGAAGGGGAAAGGTCCCAACATGGCAACGGAAATGCGGTGCCACCCGACAAGCCAAATTGATCGCAGTTCCATTAAAAGGCTTGTCGGAGAAGTTTCCTTCCATATGATGAACGATGCTGAGCATAAGCCATCAATGGCCGTGACTGTCGTGCGCGCAACGGCGGTAAAGATGTCCGGCTGGTGATGATTTGAATGGGTTGAGACCAATGCGTGGTCGTCCAAAGGCTGCTGATGTACGATGTACACTCATTGACAAGACACGTTGCGCTGTTGAGATGCAAGCGTTGAGAACAATCACTCGCGGTCGCTCGGGGCATTGCTCGAGGCCGAAGAGTGGTCTCCATGAGCAATGACAGGAGTAGTGGGGCGAGGCTTCTCCACCTCCTCGGCTTCCACCGTAACGGAAGGAAGATTGTTGTTTGTAGTAGTCTGCGAGAGTTGAGATGAGCGAGCCACCAAGTTGCGGAAGTTTCGGTCATAGCGTGGCTGGTAGTTCTGCGAGTTGGAGTTGGCGAGGAAATTCTCAAACTCGGTGGAGGCCTCCTTCTGAGCAGGTGTAAGATTGCTGAGACGTTGCTGGGGAGCAACCAAGCTACCGTTCGCGCTTGCAGCCCTGGATTGAAGCACACCGTACTCGAATTCGGCGGCCCGGAACTGGCGAGCAGCAGCAGTCTGTTGCTTGAGGACCTTCTGCTCCTGCGTATCGGCATAACGGATCTGAATAACGTGGTCCTCGCCATCGGGAACCGAAACAGGGGTGTTGTTGAACTTCTTGATGACATCCTCGCAGATATCGCGGCTCTCAAAGCGAGCGAAGCCCACACCACGACCATGGCCGCCACCGTCACGCAGGATCTTGCTGGAGCAGACCTTGTAAGGATGAAAGATTGAGGTGAGTTCGGCTTCGTTGATGTGGCGAGGAATGTTGGAGACGTAGAGGTTGGTGTTGGATTCGTCCGAGAACTTCTTCAGCTTGGCGTAGAAAGATTCCTAGACGAGTTAGTGCCACTTCGAGGATCGGACGCGCATGTGGAAGTACCCTTGCGAAGCTGACCTCGTAACCGAGGTAGTGGAAGCCACGAATGCAGTTCTCGGCATCCTTGAAGTTGTAGTACTTGATGAACCCGTAACTGGACCGGCAACTGTCAGCAAATGAGTGAGATAAAAGGGGTGGATAGCTAAACTTCGAACGCACCCTTTGCACTGATTAGTCTTGACATCAATGATCGACTTGGAGCTCTGGATATCTCCGAAACGCATGCCCCACTGGTGAAGCATCTCGTCCGTAGTCTCAGGAAGAAGGCCGCGGATGTAGACGTTGGTCTCCCCATTCTTGTTCTCCAAGCTGCGGTCCAGGGGCTTGATAGGTGAACTCGGGGCCGGAATGGCCCTCGGGATAGATGGATCTTTCGTAAGCAAGTCCTGAATGTCGCTGGGAATAGACGTGATCTGAGCTGGGGCCTTGTTCATCTGAGGAACGTAGAACGGACCCAAGTGCGAAGGAGACGGCGTGCCACTTCCGGGATAAATGGCGTTGGGAGAGCCGTTCATGTAGACGCTGGGATGATAAGCAGCATTGTTGCCGGTGTACGGTGTGCCGGGAAGGTCCTGCTCCGTAGAAGAGATGGAGTCCCGCCGGGGGGTGACAAGCGAAGGCTCGGACGACGAGACACGGGAGGCCCAGCTGCCAGTGATAGGGCTGTTGTTGTCCATCATCTGATGGCCGTACTGGAAGGCAGCTGGAGGAACGTAGTGGCTCATCGGAGTCTGGACGCCGGGCGAGGGGAGGCCGGGGTAGTTGTTGAGTCCAGGAATCATTTGGTGTTGCTGGTAGACCATCGCATGCTGGCCATGCTGCATCTGCGCCTGGAGAGACACTCCTCCGAGCTCGGCGGACGATGCTGGGACATGAGAGCCCGGCTTAGCCGAGCCGAGCGATGGGTGCATGTTCATACCGGCAAATCCCTGGGTCAGTGCAGCCAGGCTCTGGTCTCCCACAAGCCCGTGGTATGGCAGCATGCCAGGGTGTCCGGTGCTCAGGAAAGAAGGACGTTGGGCTTGGTTCTGGTAGCTGCCATACATGGCGGCACGGTTGCCATAGTTCGCCGCGGGGTTGCCGAAGTTGCGCTTGCGCTGAGACTCAATGTCGGTGAGAGTGGCCATGGCCGAAGACTACATGTTCTGGTTAGCTCGGAGACTCCGTGTGGAGCGAAGAGGTGGCGAGATGATGAGGGAGGCGAGGGAATGGATGGGTGTGAGGGTGAGGTGAGCTGAGAGGAGGTGTCGCACCGGTGCGAGGACGGATTTTGTTAGTTGATAGACAAGCTACCGTTGTCCGGCTGTCGGATTGACCTGCGCCGTGACCGTTACCACCCGCTCAAAAGACCAAGCGCGTGAAAGAGAGCGACAAGGTACAGCATGCATGATGTGCTCGGCAGCCCTCAGGGCTCTCAGCATCGGCGGGAGCCCCGGGGTGGCGAGCCGGAGTGCGAGAGGGCATCGATGGAGCTGGACGTACCTGACGATGATGTCTGATCGCTTGAAGATGTGGGGAAGCGACTGCGAGCAAAAGCTGGCAGCGAACGTCAGCGGGGAGTCCGGGAGGGGAGTGAGGCGTGGCGGGCTGCGGCAAGCTCACTTGGTCTGGAAAGCTACAAAGAAATGCAGAGCTCTGAGGCGGATGGGTGGCGGCGGACGAAGAGTGTGAGGGGGGGAAAGGAAGAGAGAGCAGAAGGCGACGGCGGCGGGGTGAAAGATATACGGATGCTGCTGCTGGGCGCTAGCGGCGAGGGAGTGGGCGACGGTTGTTGTTCTGGAAGGAGGCAACGTCAGTGAGAGGCAGCGGCAGGTGCAGACGAACAAGCGCCGCCGTCGCAACGCCCTCCGCTCCGCGCGCCGCGGGCAGCGCCTGCAGAGGCTGGAAGCAGGAAGTACACGGCGATCTGGCGTGGTCGCCGTTTGGGGAGCTGTGGCCGCGCACCTGAACGCCTCGGAGCAAATGCACCTGCCTGCGGCCCCTTAAGGATAGTCCGGGGGAGAGCTGTCTCAATAGCGATGTCTGCGCAAGATCACGCTGCCTTCGTGTCCTGTATCGAGGGCGAGTGCCACTTTAAATGCACGGCGGCAGTCTGTGCGAAGGGGCTGTAGTAGACGGACCAGGGTGCGATTTGGGGTGAGGCGGTTTCTTTTGCAGCTTGTACAGAGTCACTCAATGCGAACCATTCTACAGCGCTCCCAACTGAGACAGGAACAGCATGCAGGCGACTGAAAAGGCCCTCGCCCCAGAGCGCGCACTGCCCCGGCGCGTCCCCCAAGGACGCCAGAGCTACGTCGCCCGCGGCTGCAGACGGCGACGTTGGATGCGCGCAACACCGCGGACTAGCCCAGGAATACCGTGCCCCAAGCGTCCTGCATCACGGCAGCAGCTTATTTACGGCCCGTTTCATCTGCGCCGCCCTGTCTTTGCATTCTACCAGCTGCTGGCGTAATGCGTGCCAATCTCTGCCGGAAGTCCGCCCCGAGTGGCATCACCGCACCGTCCAGGTCGACATGGGGTAGTCTGTCGTATTGACGTCAGCCTCGGCGTTACATCTACAAGACGAGTTTCTTACTTTAAGATGGGCGTGGGCCAACGCAGACACCAACCCGGCTGGCACAGGACCCCCCAGCCCTGCGGATCTGCGAGATTCCCGCGGGAAGATGCACGCACGTTGCTTGCCAGTCCCCGGTCTTGAATCTTGCCTGTGCATTCGCTTGTCATACATATACGTGTCTGCCCTCCTGGTATTTCAACACAAGCCTCGACGGCCCAAGGACTGGCCACCTCCTCCGCCTCCATCCGTGCCTGACTGCCTGCCAGGAACTACGCCCGTCAGCCGCTCCCACGGCTCGCTCCGCAACAAACGGATACGTCAGCCGGTGGGCTGCAGTAGGAAGCAAGGACACTTCCGGTATGCCGACATTAAGGCTCTCTAGCCTCTCGGTGACCGGCTCGTTGCTTGTTCGCGAGAAGCTAAGAAGTCACCGCAAGACATTGTTGCTAAAGCAGGAAACTCGAAATAACGACTCACCCGTGCTGGTGCAGACCCCGAGAGCCATTGGGTGTCATGCAGCTCCTGCGGTCCGCGTTTGTCAGCCCGCGAGCCTGGTTTGAGTGACGCGGAAGACACAGGAAGATTCCCCTAGCTGGTGTGCAACGACGTCTTGCTCTTTGAGGCCACCCGTGCGGCTGGTGCTTCGTGGGCGCATACCACATGCGAGGGGCGCCAAAAGCGTAGCGGCTCCAGTGGCCATCTTGAGCGCCAGCCCGCTTCGTGAAGTGGTGCCCGCTGTGCCGGAGATGGCGCCTTCGATCGGATCTCGCAATGAGACGTGGCAGGAGGGCCTGCGGATCAGAGCGTCTGGGGAATTCACGATGCACCAGTCGCGGCGCTTGTTCTCCCGACGCGGAGTGAGATGGGACCTGTCACATCGTCCAGTTGCAGCGCAGTCCTTAACGCGCGCCCATATTAGCAATCTTGGCCGGTGCTACAACAGACAACGTAACAGGCGACCTCGGCGCGCGGACGCTCGGGTGGGATCGACGTGAGCGCAGGCGGGCGCTGAGCTAGCAATCAGAGTTGTTTCTTGATCATCTGAGGTCCGTGGGGGCGTCGGCCTGCATCCTGGCTGCTGGGACCGATCGCGCATCAAGGCGTAAGCACTCGCACGCAAAGGGGGTTTAACTTCTCGCTTGAATGCAGGAATTTTGCTCCGTGGGCGCCCCAGGTTTCACAGCTGTGCGTTCGGAAGCAGGCAGAGTCGTCCGAACGCCCTGTTCAGGATGCCGGGAGCCACCCGCCCAAAGCTCCCCTCCACGGCCGCGGACGACGCTGCAATGCGCCGGGCTGCTGCTCCTGACCGCCGTTTCCCTGCGTCTTTTCTTTTTCTGCGGGCAAGGCTGCCCCGGCGCCGGGCTCCCGTTTGCATGACGTTGCTGGCGCCGGCAGTCGCTGTACCGCCGCCTGGATTGTGCGTGCCGGGACCTTGGCCCCCGTGACGTGACCCAGATGCAAGAATGCGCTCTGGTGAGCACAAGGCAGCTGTGGCTGAAAAAGGGATTCGATGCGGAGGCATTCCTCAATGGGATCTGGTGCACCCTGTGGTGACTGCTGTGGTCCGCCTGCGATCTTGTGGTGTGAAGACTCCAGGGTCCGCCGCGCTCGCTCTGGTGCCGCTAGTCCCAACCCGGTCAGCTTCGAGCACTCGCTGCAATCCATGGCTTGCATTGAATATTGTTCGGTGCATTACTCTATTCCACTCAGACGCCAACATTGCCCTATCACAACCATGCATCCAAAAAAGCTCAAGCGAAAATACATCCATGTCGAACAACCCCTGGCAGTCATAGCACAGCCGTAGATCTGTCTAGGCGATGTCTTGAACAGAGAAATTTGGTCTAAAAGCAATTTCTCAAATGCCGCCTACGACCAAACATCCTCCTGGTACTGGTTCGATGCGCGCATTGACTTCACAATCTCCTCACCCTTGGATTCGGGCAGTCCACGCTGCTTGGAGATGATCTGGCCAAGCAGATCGTTGACAGCGCGCGCCATGTTCGCCGCGTCACCGCAAACGTAAAAGTAGGCCTTCTGTTGTAGAAGCTGGTCGACAATCTCGGCGTTCTCCTGGATCTTGTGCTGCACGTAGACCTTGTTCGGTCCCTCGCGAGAGAAGGCGGTGTGCATCTCGAACTTATCGCCAAGATCCTTCTGGTATTGCTGTGCGACTGGTTAGTAGGTCTGCAAAAGGGCCTCTGAGAATTGCTACTAACCTCCCACTCCTCCTTGTAAAGGAAATCCTCATCCCTCCTGCGGCAGCCGAAGAAGAGGACGGTCTTGCCAACGTTTTCACCCGCGCGAGCCTGCGCCGCACGCTCCTGAACGAAGCCTCTGAAAGGCGCAGCACCGGTACCAGGACCGACCATGATAACGGGCTTGGAAGGATCCGAGGGAAGCTTGAAGTTCGAATGACGAACGTGCACAGGAACATGAATGCCATCATACTTGTTACGAGGACCGGTAAGGGCGTAGTTCAGGCCATGAGGATCAGGTTCCGCGATACCATGCTGCTTCTGCTTCAGCGCTAGAAGATAGTTCGTGGTAACACCCTTGACAATGTGCGGCGCGCCGGGCTTCTCAATTGACTCGACAACAGCCGTGATGGAGATCTTATCCTTCTGGACGAGCGAAGACGAGGAGATTGAGTAATAACGCGGTTGAATCTTGTGCAAACCTTCGATCATGATTGAGAAAGGGACCTTGGACCACTGTTCGCCATTCGACTGGAGCTCAAGCAACTGCGCAATATTCAGATTCAGGGAGGAGACCTTCTCGTGGAAATAATCCTTGTCGCCACCCATCTTGGCCATTTCGGCCTTGATGGTGTCGTTGGGGGCGAATTGAGCCAGAGAAGAAACGAACTGACGAGAGACTGGGGCGCAAATTTCCATGTGATAGCGGACAACAGCATCGTACGTGGTCGGCGACGGGAAAGGGACTTTCGCGGTAGGATCGGTACCCTTGACGCTGATCACCGAGTCGCGCTTCTCCGCCAAACCAAGGATCCGAAGGAATCTGTCGACCTCCTTACCCGCGTTGGTGGGCCAGACGGCAATATGATCGCCAGTAGTGTATGACAGGTTGGAGCCGCTGATGTCAACCTCGAGGTGCAGGCAGTTGCGTTCGCCAGGAGTGAAAAGTTCCCGAGACTCAGCAATCGGCGCGATGTACGGGTTGTGGGCGTTGTACGGTCCTTTGGACTGGCCTTCCAGATGGTTCTTGTTGGGCTCGCCGAGATAGACAGTGTCATCTTCGGCGTTCATTTCAAGCTTCTCCTCAACGTCAAAGACAGGTTCGTAAACGGCCTCGCGTTCCTCGAGTTGCATGGCCTCGGTGAGAGCAGCCCACATGGGATCCTTCCAGGCAAGGAAATCCTCTTCCATGGTACCCGCGCCGTCATCACCCTCGCCGGCAGCGCCAATTCGACTGGCGCCCAGCTTCTCGAGCGCCTTATCGACGTTGCGAACCATGGAGTTGTAATGCTCGTACGTGTTGTTGCCCAGACCGAAAGCGACGTACTTGAGATTCTTCAGGGGCTGATCAGCCGCAGTAGCATCCTCGCTGTAAGTAGAATCCTCGCTGGTGATGAACTCGTAGAACTCGACCGCATTATCCGTAGGCTCGCCCTCGCCGTACGTCGCCAGAACGAAAATGGCAACCTTATCCTCGGGGAAGACGTCCAGGTTTTCGTAATCGTAGTCCTCCAGGTCAGCAACCATCGTCTTCAGGCCGAAACGAGAAGCGCCCTCCTTGGCCAGACGCGAGGCATAGTCCTCGGCGGTACCGGTCTGAGATCCGTAGAAGACCACGCAGTTTTTGCCCGTCTCGTCCATCTTCTCGATGATATTCCTCGACTTGCCGGCCTTCGCACCATTGGCGTGGGCGAGCGAGTTTGCATAGGGATCGGTAGGTTTGGCCCAGTACGTGCCCTTCGTGAAGTATGCGACGGTGCCCGCCAGGATGACGGCGAGCACCACGATGTCGAGGGTGTCGAGTTGCGCCATGATGTTTGCTTGAACGAAAGTCAGCCGTTGCCAGGTGCGGCAGAGATATAGGCAGCGCTGAAACTCACCCGGCGCGCGGGCGTCGTCTGGTGCCGGGACTAGAGACCGTGACCGAGCTGGACTGCGTTGGCTACGTGGTCAGAGGGGCGGTGATTCTGCGGCGCGGCAACCCGAGCAGTCCGAGGGTGGAAGTGCGAGACCGGCTTGTGAAGGCACGTGTGGAGCAACCCGAAGGGTCCGGGGATCGCAGCGTGGTCGTGCGGCCGTGCTGAGACAGAACAGTTGACTGCAAGAGGTCTGCTTGGGGGCGGAGGACACGTCTTATGGCGGGCACGTCTTATGGCGGCCTGGTGATCGATGACAGTGACAAGTTGCCAGGACCCTTTGCTATCCCTCGGATCGCGCAGTCAGCGGAACGCATGCTCGGAAAGCCAGCCTGGTGAGCCGTGGATGCCTATCCTTTTAACTGCGCCTTTGGGCCAATGAGGGCAAAGCCGGGGCGACTTGGCCGGCAGTCGGCCTGCAGCGCGGAAGAGCAGCGCTCCGGCCACGGCACTCAGCGGCCTCGGCGCCCCAGCATCGCTGCAACAGTGCCTTTTGCGGGTTCCTGCTGCTGCGTCGGGCTGGCGAATCCGGAAGCCCACGGTACGATCGTCTATTCTTGGTAATTCTGACTATTCTGGCCTCCGGAGTTTCGGGCGCGCTCATCGGCGGGCCTGTCGCAGTCAGCGCTCACTACCGGCTGATGGCCCACTGCTGACTACGACAAAGACGCGCTGGCGTGGCTGCGGGGGAATAATAATAAGAATAAAGGGTGTCCCCGGTTGGCGTCGGACCACACTCTCATCAGCCGTCCCGTCAGCCCCAGGCTCCGGGCTGAGGCGTGCCCCGAGAGACGTGCGCCGAGAAACATCAGCGCACACGCACGAGGCCCCCGTCGAGCGCGGCCCGCTGGCGCTGCAGTTGCAAGGCACAGGCGCGCCGTGATTTGTGGGCGGCGGGCTGCGCAGGCATTCCACTGCCGCCGGGAAGGGGCGCCTGCACACTCAGCAGACTGTTGCGCGCGCAGCCAACGGTCACGGTCAACGGCCTGCACCAGCCCTGGCAAGAGCCTTGACGTGCAGGCAACGGTTTCGTTTGTGAAGACCAGGGCTGGCGCGCCACCCGCCCGCGTGAAGGAAGCCCTCAGGAGACGGCGACGCGGCAGCTCTCCAGACGCGCAGGAACAGGACAGGCACAAGCACAGCTCGGTCGTGCTCTTGGCCGTCGCTCCGCCGTGACTCGCCGCAACACCCGTCGATCATCGCCGGCGGACCCTCCACTGCGTCAACCCATTGGGCCGAGCCGTCAGGCACTGGCTCCTCCCGCCGCTCGAGCTTCTCTCCCTGCGCGCATGGGCGTCGTTCACTCTCGCGGAGCCAGCCCATAAAATTATTATTGCTGCCCACGCCGCTCGCACGCCCTATCCGCCAGCCGCCCATGGCCACCGCGTAGAGCGCCGTCTCTGCACCTTCAGGCGGGATGGGTGAGTAGTGTGCCCCTCAGTGTTTCCAGCCGCCCCGGAGGCTCCGCAGACGAGAGTGCTTCCACATCGAGACGCGTGCATGCCGCGCCTCATGGCCGTCCTCGCCCTCTACATACACGCCTCGTTCTGCGTTCTGCCGCTGTTGTTTCTGGTGTTTCTTCGCGCAGCCTGCTGATCAAGCCGTTGTCGCTCCAGCTCTCCCCCCTCTGTCACAGGCACGACAGCATGTGGGCAACCCGTCGCACCACCATTCCGACTTTCCCGCACCGTCGTCTGTCCCCTCCGCTCCCTCTCGCGACTCGTCGGTGACACGAGGCCGCGCGCCTACTGTGAGCAGTCAGCGCGGCCCGTCCTCACGCTCGCAAACGCCCGTCGTAGCCATCTCCCGAGAGCGCCCCAGCCCGGACGCGGGCGTGGAAAGGAAGCTGGAGAGAAAGCCATCGCAGTCGTACGGTCACCATCGCAACACTTCCATCGTCCATGGAAAACCACATTCGCGGAATACGAGTTTCGTTAACTCGCCAGGCACCAGTCCTCTGAGTCCGCAGATAGTATCCGCCACCAGCGGCGTAGGCGCGAATGGCCTCGATGGCCCCTTCATGATGCAGCAGGACGAGCTTGCAGAACTCCCCGCGAGTATTTCGCCGTCCGGTTCGAATGGTGGCGCAAGATACGGCACCGGCCCGCCATCGGTGAGCGGTGACTACCGCGCCTACAATGAACAACAGTACCGTGGGGAACCCAGACGGCTCGATCGCACGGATAGTCTCAGGATCAAGCAACCGCATGTGCGCTCGCAATCGCGGCACCATCATGGCCGCACTGTGGGCGAGCTTGCGCTGCACCACCTGTTTAACGCGGTACGTACGAAGCCTGCGTGCCGCTGGACTTTGCTGACTCCGAGTAGTTTGTTGGACAGGCAGACCAGAAAATAAACCAATGCGTCACTGATGTTCAGGGTGCAGAACCGCGAGTCGAGGCCATATGCGGCCCCGGTGTTGACCCCGCCTTCGATCAATTGATTTCCGCACTTGGACACATCGCGCGCGAAAAGCCGAAGCCTTTGATAGATACCTTGATGTTCTGGCGCAAAGCGAAGAGCGAGAAGGCTAGCGACAAGAAGAAGGAATTCGATCAGGTAGGATCATCCGGTGACTGGAGATTTGCAAGGTCTAACCTGTTGGGTAGATGAGGGGAGCAGTGATGCCACCAGGCGATCTCACCCAACGGCGACCAGGAGAACCTCAAGCGTACACGAGCTTACACGCCCCTACACATGCTACGCTAGCGCTGCAACGGGAGGTTGTGGAGGCCGAGCGCAAGTCCACGGTCTCTATATACCTCCTCTGCCGAGTCTTGATGGAGATCATCGGCCAGAGCAGCTTGACGCATGTGACAGAGGAGATGGCGGAACGACTTGAGGATATCATTTACTCCCAGCTCAAGCAGGCTGATCCTGAGTCCCTGGACGAGTCGCCGCTCCGGAACGCTAACTGGTCGATCTTTGGCCGACTCCTTGGAGTCATGAGCGACATGAACTTTGACAGCGTGGCGGGACGATTCATTGCTGACCTGAAAGAAATGCAGAAGCATCTCAGCATCAAAGGAATCCACAACAGGCCCATCGAGGGGAAAGCTGTGCTCATTGTGCGAGGAATGAAGTCCTTGAAACTCAAGTACAGTCCAGAAGACGCTTGGAGTCGCTCCTGCGACCTGATGCAAAACCTTGCCGAGCTCTTCGCCGATGTCCACGGACAGCCCGTCAAGTATGCTTACTGCAACCTTTTCGAGGAGCTGCTGCTGCCAATTGCAGCGAATGCCACGTCTGAAGTCAACGTCACGAAGTGGAAACGCTTCCTTGATACCATCAAGCCAAGAATTTCACAAATGCTGAGCAAACCAAAACATTGGCAGATCGCCTTCCCTCTCATGACGGTTTTGACATGTGTATCGCCTCATGATGCTTTTGCATCCCACTGGATGAGCCTGATCACTCCCCTCGGACCTAAGCTTAAGGAACGCACGACCAGGCCGCATGCTCTCCGGAATATATGCCGACTAGCCTGGGTTTACCTGTACAGAATCTCTGATTCCCACGGAACCACAGCCAGAAAGTTGGAGGAAATTATCCGATTAGTATTCCAACCTGGAAGGAGGTCATACCTGTCCACTGAGTCCACCATTGCCGAGCCCCTCATTCAGCTCATTCGGATTATCGGCTTCAAATATCAGGACCTTTGTTTCAAGAACATAATCTTCCCCTTGATGAACTCCGAGCAGTTTGGAAGCGGCAAGGATCTGAGAGTCGAGAACCTGGAGCCAGAAAGGATGGTTATAGGGATAAGGGCATTCCTTGCCGTCATGGCCGATTTGGAAAAGGGGGAACAGCCTCCATTCCCCATCTCCTTCGTAAATGACGACCTGCTGTATCCTCTCGACGCGCCTCTGCAACCTGTCAGCCCTCGACCCCCGACAAGTATCCGTACGAAAGCGGTAACGGTCAAAGAGGAACGGCTGTCCAGGCCTGTGGTTGTTGCAGATTTCCCGGAAATTGCAAAAGAGTACTACAACAAATTCTGCAAAATCCTTGGCGAGATCACAATTATCTGCGACAATGCTTTTGGAGGCCAAGCGGTCCTCGATGAGAAGTTCTCTACACCGACTCCGAAGACGCCAATGGCCGAAGCGTTCAGTTTTGGGAGAAGAGACGATCACCTTGCACCAACGGATGCCCGACAAGGTTTCTATGACCTTCTCCACGTTGCAGTCCAAGCTCTCCCCCGGTGTCTCTCCCAGCACATCCACTTCAATCACCTAATCAATCTTCTTTGTACGGGGACTGCACATGTTCAAAGTAGCATAGCAGCCTCGTCAGCACAGTCCTTAAAATCCATCGCACGACAGTCTCATGCACAACAGGTAACCATCGGGTTCGCGAGGTTCATCTTCAATTTCGAAGACCGTTACGCCACCATGTCCGATGGGGGAATGCTCGGCGCTGGGCACATCGAGAGCACACTAAGACTCTACGTGGAGCTGCTCCAGATATGGATCGACGAAATCAAGCATCGAAGTCAAAAGGCGTCGGGCGATCCAGACGGCGATAAGTCAGATAATCGGGGTGCCCAACTTGGGTTCATGGGAGTTGATGCGTACGTGGATGAGATTGAGTCCCACGGCCTATTCTTTCTCTGCTCGCCATCTCGAAGGGTCCGGACTTTTGCGGTCACTGTGCTTCGACTTGTAACCGAATTTGATACAGCTTTGGGAAGGGAAAGTAGCCGAGTCATACGCATCCTAGAAGGGAGCCCTCAGGTCGTCATGGACGTCAATGATGAAAAACTCTCGGTCGCGGAGAGAAGCCGTCTGCAGAGAGGAATGCGAAAGAGCAATCTGCACAGCACTCTGGTGGAGCTTTGCAGCAGCGATGCGCCCTACGACTCGACACTCTGGTTCAAGATGTTTCCGAATCTCATCAAGATCGCCTTCGAAATTTGTCCCTTCGCGATTGCCCACACCAGGAACAATGTCTTGGGGCGGTTGTTTCAGATGCAGCACAATATTGAAATGCTTGCGCAGGCACCACGACCGTCTCCATATCCCTCATACGAAATGGCTGCCAACAAGTCACGGATGGTCACTTCCCCGGAGATGACCATAGAGCAGTGGAAGCTTTATCTCATCTTCGCCTGCACCACGCTGACCACGGCCAGAGCCCAACAAGCCACATCTCAACAAACGCCGTCACATTCGAGAAAGGGCTCCAAGTCTTCGCAAAAGGCTTCCCCAGCCAATAGGGTTTATTCGGCGGATGTACTCTTCGAGCGCGTTGCAGCACTTCTCCAGGCTCCAAACGCTGCAGTTCGAGAAGCAGCTGTCATTGGACTAGGCTCTATCAACCAGAACATCTACAGGACTCTTTTGGAGTCTCTGCAACCTTTAGTCGGAAGGTGTAACGACGATGCCAAGTCACGCCTCGCAACACAGATGATGCAAACAACGATGCACCAGCGTACAGTGTCTGCTCCTCGCCGGGATCGCACGGTGGATTTCCTCCGGACCGAGATCACCAACGTTTATAAGCTGACCTCCCACTTCCTGGAGGACCCGGAGATTTATGGAGATGACTGGATACTCAACAACCTTGTTACATTCACGAAGGACCTCCGTTTGTTCCTCAATGACCAAGAAGTCCAGAATGAGTGGAGCTACAGCAAGCTGAGATCACATTACTGTGGCGTCATGGAAGCCCTGTTTGAAGGCATCAACAGGACGAAGGATCCAATCCGTTGGATGCCATTCCAAGCTCGAAAAGCCGCTTTCGCCCTAATGGAAGATTGGTGTGGGTATTCGCCCAATCAAAACCAAATCCGACAAAGAGAAGACTCAATGCGCCGCTCCCTACTCGAGCGTGAATCGGATCCGGGCAACAAGACATACGCAACCGCTTCGATGGAGATCGAAAAGAAAGAATTGCGCACCGCAGCCTTGAGCGCGATGGCAACACTATGTGCAGGGCCGATAAGAATACAGACGGAGAGCGGTGTTAATCTCCAGTTCGATGTGAGACGGTTGATCACATGGATTGACTCCATCTTTGACACCCTCAGCGACAAGTCTCACAGCATTGGTCGCCGAGCTCTCCGGAACTTGATCTTGCACAACAAAGACCACCCATATCTTCTTGAGCGTTCAATCGAGATGTGCTACCTGTGCAAGAGTTCAAAGGCCCTTGAGAGTTACTTTGAAGTCGTCACCCAGGTCATGACTGAGCGGGAGGACTACGTACTCCCGTTCTTCAAAGTCCTTGCAGCGGGGCTCTACGCCTTGGGCAACGAAAGTAACCAGATTCGGATGAAGTCCGCCCGCATTTTGCGCATTCTAGAGGAGCGGCAGCACAAGAACTCGAAGCTTCAAGACCTAGACATCAGTATTTCAGACAAAACCATCGCCGTTTACAAAGCAGCGCAATTTGAAATGTCTCGGAGGCTTGCCAAACAACATTCGGAGCTTGCCTTTTTCGTCTTCTCTGAGTTTTCCTACTACTTCAATCAACTGAAGCCGGACCAGCAACGGAATTTGGTGGCGGCAATGCTGCCCTGGGTCCAGATCATCGAGCTCCAAGTCGATCCCAATGGAGGCCCAACCGCGAATTCATGGATGCTCCTTGTGAACCTGTTGGAAATCACCATCAAGAATGGAACCATACTTCACAACGAAATCCAAGCCTTGTGGCAGGCATTGGCCAACGGCCCGCATGCCGGGAACGTCCAATTGGTTCTTGACTTCATCATCTCTCTGTGCTCAGACAAGAGAGAACAAAACTTCGTGGACTACGCCAAGCAAATAGTTGTTTATCTGTCCAACACTTTGGCCGGATCTAAAGTCGTGGAGTTCCTCCTTTTGAAGATCACACCAAGATCTATGGCCCCAGAAAAACATGAGCCTATCCAGGTTCCATCGGATTGCGCTCTTTTCCCTTACGTGGCAGACCTTACGACCATTTTGGCCGCTGGCAGTAAGCAGGTAAGTTCCGAGCTGACCACCAAGAAGATTGTGTACTGACATCTCTAGTCTGGATTCTCAATGGGTCAGCTATGTCTCATTCTTCTGGTGGACCTGATGGTGTCGCCTCTTGCCCTGAACAAAGAAAGTGTGCCCCTGTTGCTCCAGGCTGTTTTGGTCTTGTGGGATCATTACACACCCGTCGTGCAGGATCAGGCGCGAGAAATGCTTGTGCACCTCATTCACGAGCTCGTCATCTCCAAGATCGACGTCGGGAACACCACTCCGGACAAAGAATACATCGAGGATTTCATCGAATCGATCAGACAGCACAACCCCAGGGTTGTCTGGTCATACGACGATGCCAATGGAAAGGTCGAGGACGAGTCTGACTCTCGAGTTCCAGAAGCGATGCACAACGTTGCAACGGAGGTGGTGAAGATCTTCTCGATTACCTACCCAGGAATCCGTGAAGAGTGGGGCAAGACGACTCTCAGTTGGGCCACCAACTGTCCTGTACGACATCTTGCCTGCCGGTCGTTCCAGCTCTTCCGTTGCATACTGAGCTCGCTTGACCAGAACATGCTTGGAGACATGTTGGCGCGACTTTCAAATACGATTTCGGACGAAGATGATGAAATTATCACCTTCTCTATGGAAATCCTTACGACCTTGAAGACCGTGATTGAGGCGTTGGCCAACAGCGATCTTATCCAATACCCGCAGCTCTTTTGGACGGCCTGTGCGTGCTTACAGACCGTTCATGAAGCGGAGTTCCTGGAAAGTCTGGCTATATTGGACAAACTTCTCGACAAGTTGGACCTTGGGGACCCTGCGGTGTTGAAGCTGCTCCGAGAGAGCTATCCCTCTCAGTGGGATGGCACATTTGAGGGCCTCGCGGAGCTTGTGTACAAGGGAATCAGATCGAGCACTTGCTACGATCGAACGTTGAAGATCCTCGAGAAGCTCGCTGCTCTTCCTCCAAGCGACTTGATTGGTCCTGACAACATCCTCCTCTTTACCATACTTGCCAACTTACCACGGTATCTCCGACTCTTCGAGAAAGAAGGCAGGGACATCTTAGTGTTGGAATCCGCAGACAACATTGCCAATATCGCAGATTGCAAGGATTATGGAGATGTTTCCGAGGCGCTGCGATCGCTTGCAGTCATGAGATATCGCACAGACAAGGACTTCCTCACGCAGATGGTACCCGCAATCCGAGAGGCTTTCTTCCCCGATTACGATTTCAAGACACTGGTGTTCCTGATGGGCCTGTTGCTCAACAAAAATTCGTGGGTCAAGATCAGAACCATGCAGCTACTATGCTTCGTCATTCCAGACGTTGATATGAAGAAGCCAGAGGTGACATCAAAGGGCTCCGATCTCATATCCCCATTGCTCCGGCTGCTGCAGACCGAGTTCTGCCTGCAAGCCCTTCAGGTCCTGGACAATGTTCTTACCATACCCTTGACTGGCGCATCAACGCCCTTGGATCGACACCATCTTCGGATGAGCATGGCTGGCTCCCATTCAAGCAAAGCGTTCCGTAAGGAATACGAGCGCACTCAGAGCCTGTACGGCATCCCAGAAGAGACTGGGTGGTCCATTCCCATGCCGGCCGTACACTCTGTCCTGACCAGGCACAACGTGCATGCTGTCTTCTACTCCACGGTAGCGACCGAGGCTGCGACGACCGAAGTATCGACGCCCAAAATCGAGTTCAGGGCAGAAGAATACCCGCCGTCCTTTTCCGGCTCCTACTTCCCCAATGATGACAGGACAGCCACGATGACCTCGGATGCCACGCGTGGTGATGGCCATATCGGCGACTTGGTCATGACCTTGGACAGTCTGGATGATTTCTTCGACGAAGAGGACGACTTCAACGGCGCGAGTCACATACCGCCAAGTCCAGGCATGAGTCGCCTCCAAATCCGAGAGCATCTTTACGATCAGCAGACGGCGCCACTCTTGCATAAATCACTTACTCGCAACGCAAGCGTTAGTTCATTCCAAACAGGCTTTGCCGACATGAAGGTCACACCGACTCGCGATCCGGGCGTCATGACTCCTACCGCGTTCACGTCGCCTGGTGGAGGCTCAGGGCAGGTTCCGAGCCTACCAGTGCCTCGACCAGGTATGCACTCGCGCTCAGTGACATCGCCAGCTCTCAATCAACAACGCACGCCTCCCGGACCTGGGCCCGGCCCTGTGATTGATGAGTACGATGAGACGCTATCAGATGACGATCTCACGCTCAGTCGTGCACCAAGCGCTAGCGATTACAGATCAAACCATTCGTTCGACCACCAAGCGAGAGGCCCGTTTGCAAATACGCGTGCTGGCATCCGATCACACATGCGGCGGTTGACGGGTGGCGGCGAAAGAGACAAGGAAAGGTCGCGAGACGCGATGCGAGCGGCGCTTCAAAGGAGCCCTCAGGTACCCAAGGTGCCTGATGTCTACTTGCATAACCCCAAGTCAGCAGATCCTTGATTGGACACCTCTTTTTTCCTTCCCCCCCCCCCCCCCCCCCCCCCCCCCCCCCCCCCTCCTCTCCCCCCCCCCCCCCCCCCCCCCCCCCCCCCCCCCCCCCCCCCCCCCCCCCCCCCCCC
>JAFISB010000150.1:0-92145 GCA_022560015.1 Diplodia mutila | reverse complement strand
GCCCGGCCCCCCCCCCCCCCCCCCACGAGGCGGGAGGAGAGAGGGAGGAAGAGGGGAGAGAAGGGAGGGAGGGGGTGACGGGGGGCGACGGGGGTGAGTTAAGGGGGTTGCCAAGGAAGCGATAGTAAATCAGAAGCTGATTAACCGTCAGTACCTCATAGGGGTTTGCCCAAAGTAGTCTCACAAGTATTGCTCATCGTTCTATTTGAAAGCTTACTGCACGGCTCGACCTTCAATAGCTGCGGGAAATTTTTACCCGCATAGCAATCCCCCCCCGGCGAAGGAGCAGCGAGTCATAAGTTGTAGACTGCTTTCTGTACAGCCATGACTTTCCCGGATCTCGACTTCCGACGCGGGTCACGAATCGGCCGCTTTATTTTTCTTGTCATTGTCGGGTTGGAAGTCTGCGCCCGTCAGCGATTGTGGCCATGCATGCTCGCGAGTATAATGCGGATCTGAGGCCTTGGTTGAACAGTGCATTCTGAGCCGAGTGCTGCAAGGGATGCGCAAAGCGGTAAACGATCCGGCCATCGCAGGGCAGGTTGCAGCGTGGAATTTTCTCGACGGGCAGCAAAACGAAAGAAAGGGATGGGGTTGCTGGGGCGTTATTCGATCTGATTGATTGATTGGATTGATTGGTGGTGGGGATGATGGGGTGATGCAGCAGCAGCAGCAAGCGAGGCGGCCCCGAGTGGCCAAATCTAATAAGATCGACCGGCGCCCGAAATTTCTGCACCGGCGCGAATTGCCGGCGCCAAAGGCAGGATGGAGGGAGGTTACCTTATGGTTATCAGATTTGGCGGGAGTGCCTGGTGACTTGTTCGTATTTTGCACCGACCGCGCTTGGCGGCTGACACGGGCGGCGGGCGCATCGCCTACTGCGCGCGATGCGGGTGGAGACGGCGAGTCCGCTGGGCTGGGTGGCTGCGCTCTGGATGCCTGCACGCCCAAGCTTGCGCTGGGTAGCACGCTCCCTAACGTCGCCTGCGGTGGCCTGATGAGGCAATGGCTCGGGTTCGTATCGCCGCCGCGGGATCCGCGGGGCAGGCACGGATCCCGTCAACAACACCAGCGATGGATCTAGCAAGCGCGTTGCTAGCAGGCGGCCGCCCACCGCGTGCGGGAGCTCCCGAAAGCGTCAAGTCCGATCGTCCGCCTCGTACATACGACTCCTCGTCCACCTATGTCCGACACCTGCATGGTCGACACCAGCATCCACCAACGTGAGGGGAGATACGATATCTAATCTGCGGATCTGAAGGATCAGATAACTGCTCAACGCGCCCTTTAAACATGGCGGGCCAAGCGAGAAGCCTACGAGTTTATTTCGTCGTCGTGTCGCGCCTTTCTTCGCAACGCATCAATACCATCGCGCCCATTTCATCGCTGCCATCTGACTGATTAACGCCGAAGACTCGCCATCGCCCCCGAGCCCGCCTAGCTTCTGGATATCATCCCGCCGGTTCCGTCCAGAGCGCCGATCTCGTCTTTGGCCGCCATCCCACGCCCCCGGCGCATCCAGTCACAGATCTTCGTCCTTGTTCATGCGCACGCCATGAATGCGCCTGCTGGGTGGCTTGTTCACCAGGACCGCTTTCTCCAGCCAGGCCAATTCCAAGGCCGGGCATACCCACTTTCGAATCTTGGCCAGTCCACTGCTGCACGCGAGGGCATTAGTGGGCCATCAGAGCCCCAGACGCAACTCCAGAACATGCAATATCGCAGCGGCGGTTCAGCCAACAAAGGAAACCTCTCCACCGAGTCCTCGCTATCCAGGTCTTGGAAAGGCTGTTTTTGCACATGATGAAGTAACAGAAATCGCCCTGGTCATCATTTCTGCAGATGATAGACGGCTCTCTCCAGGATCTCATCTCTTGAAACTTGCTCTTGGCGCCACGTTAAGAGATCGCGGCCGCACGGAACCTTCTTTTACTCGGATCCGGAGGAAAGGAGTAGGATCAAGCGGTCCTTGCAAGTGGGCTGACATGAAGGCACGGGAGCATGTCGGCGGTGCTTCTTATCGAGATTCAAGAAAAGAAAAGAAGAAGAAAGCCACGGGCGTCACTTATCCAGCATATCAAGCGGGCAACAAGCTTTGATCAATGATCGACGGTCGTTGAGTCTGTCTCGTCACCCGTTCCTGCTTTGTATTTGCTTCCCTGCGAGAATGCCACGGTTGTATCGAATCCTGCTGCCCTGCTGCCGATCTTCATGCAAAGCCTACCCTTTCCGTATCACCCCGAAGGGCATTGGAACCATGGCAGACTGAACCGGGACACCACATGGCAAACGAAACAGTTTCATACTTTGCCTTTGACAAAAACAAACCGAATCCTCGGTACCTCCCGCAGCCTCGCCTTTTGCTGCCACCACTGTCCGTTCGGCCGCGGATCGATTGACCATGGACCCTGTTCTAAGCCGCAGATGTCATTGTTAGACGGCCACACCTCGCTTAAAACATCACCTGCCTCATCGAGTTGTTTGCTCCGCGGTTAATGATTGCCCATGCCAGCAGAGCTCCTCATAGGGCTGATGGTCCACCCCGCCCACTTCAATGCTTTACCGGCGGTCGTTTGCCGGTTTGCCGACTGAATACTAAACTCCACGACGAAGGAGACTGGCTTTCTTACATGCGGGACGCATACATCCATCCACCTCGCATTCGCATTTTGAGAAAATTCGAGAAGCCCTGTAATAACACGTGCCAGTGCCTGTTTTTCAGCAACTACTGTATCGGAAATTTTATACGTCCTTGCGCAACAGGGACTGTCGAAATCAACGTTTCCATCAATCGACTCACTGTTTTACCGATGGAATGCTATACACATCGTATAAGCTTATTTAATCAAGTTCGCCTTTTCTCCATGACTATTTGCGTCTAATAGTAATATGCGACTTCTTATCCACTCCTGTTTGAGATGACCACTCCTTCTATTCTTGTTTTGAAGCCCCCCGCTCAATCTTCATGCTCCACCGGACCCTCCCCTTTCCACTTATCCTTTCCACCCTCCTCCTCGTCTTTGACCGGCAACTCCCGCCACATCATAACAAACACCACGATGAAGGGCAAGCTCGCAGCCGCGACGATGCACAAGCGTGCCTGCGTAACGCAATACGCCTTAACCACAGCATCGCGGACGTCGGTACCGGGAGCCCACTCGAGCTGCTTCTTCAAGCTGCCGTACAGCTCCTCGGCGAGGTGCTTTTTGCCCTCTGGCAGAAAGTCACGCAAAAGCCCCGGCATGGAGGCGGTCCAGATGGCGCCGGCGACGGTGGTGCCGACGGAACCGCCGACGGACGAGAAGAGCAGCAGCACGGCGAGCACAATGGCGAGGTCGGCGTGCGCGACGGCGGCGTTGACCGCGGTCTGGTTCGCGACGACGAGAACGGCGCCGGCGACCGCGTTGGCGAGCTGGCACGCAACGACGTCCGCTGCCGACGACGCGTGCGGATTCCGCACGGCGGGGACCAGGGCGAGGGCGGCGAGCCCGCGCAGCGGCAGAGCCCACAGCGCCAGCCGCTTGTACCGGCCCGTCTGACGGATGACGTAGGCGAAGGCGATGCCGAGCAGGCAGGACGTCAGCGAGAAGATGTTGGCGACGTAGCCCGCCTCGCGGATGGAGAGGAAGCGCGCGACTTGCAGGTACGAGGGGAAGTAGGCGTGGTAAGCGTTGAAGGCGGCGAAGGAGCCGAAACAGAGCAGGCACGAGCCGAGCACCGTCCGGTCGCCGAAGATGACTCTGTATGGAATCAGTCGTACCGGCGCGTACTTCCACTCCCAGATGCCGAAGAGGCAGAGACAAGTATAGCCGGCGAGCAACTTGCTTAAGGAAGAGGCGGAGAGCCATCCCCCGCTGCCGTTTGAGGTGGACGATAGTCCGCGCTGGCTGAGCGGGAGGAGGATTAGGGCGAGGCCAATGGTGAAGAGGATCGAACCGACGGCTGTGCGCGAGGATGTTAGTTGCGTCGAGAGAAGATGGATGACTGTGCCGTACCATTGAACTGGATTGCAAATTTCTTCACGTGCTGCAGCCACGGCTCCCTTCTCTTCAGGTCATCCGGCTTGAGGATACCCTTCCTGATGGCCACGTATTTTGTGTGGAATAGGAGATAGATGATGGGGAACGAGACGAGGGGCGTGGTGATTGCAAAAGTAATGTAGGCCCATCTCCAGTTCCAATTGTCTTGGAAGTACTGCGCCACAGCTGGGCCGGCAAAAGTAGTCAAGATATACGGAGTGCTCGAAAGGGAAAATGCAAGGGCCCGGTTCCTGAGGCTGGAAGTATCTGCCAGGAAAACCTGCAGTACATAGCCTGCACTATTAGATGCAAGTAATTCGAGGGTGGCATGATAACGAACCAATTCCATCAAATCCGACCCAGTAAAAGACCTGAGGCTGTGTCAGAAGACCGACCCGTCGGAATTGGCAAGTTAGCTAGTGTAGACTAACCTGAGCAACAGCATACGTAGCGATATTCTTACAAGCCGCCATCAGAATCAAGCCTACCGGGGAGCAATTAGTACCTAGAATATACAAAATGTAGACTGGAGACGAATGGACCCACCAAGAGTTGTGCAGGCCACCATGGCCGCATAGCCTTCCCCGCGACCCCAGATATCGATCAATTTGGCAATGGGGACGCGCGCCACACCCGCAACCAGGCCGGTGCTGACGGAGATGGTGGATACAAGGGCATGCTGTGAGAAGTCACTGGTGACGTAGGTCACCAAATTGGCGCTGGCTTGCGTCTCCAGCGAGCAGCCCAGGATAACGAGGAAGACAGAAAGGTAGGCAGTCTTCAGCAGACGTGGGGTCCAGATGGAGCGGACAGCTTCGATATCCCTGACGCCCTGCTGCGGAGGGTCGTCGGGGTGGTCGCGCTCGGCGTCCATCAGCAAAGGAGCGTCTTCGCCGGGTATGTCTGGCGTAGATGCTCGCGATTCCAGCCCGCGATCGCAGGATCTTTGACGCAGGAACATGATAAAAGCGGCGTGGTGCGACGCACGAGCAGCAATAAAAGAGACAACGGAAAAACCGAGAGCAGTCGTAATGAAAGGGCGCAGAGTGTCTGGAGAAGCGTACGCTGTGACGCGGCCGCTGACGCAGGAACGTCGAGGCGGCGCGGCAGGCACGGCAGGCACGGCGGCCACCGGAATTTCTGCGGCCAGGTCGCAGGCGGCAAGCGAGCAAAAGCGGATCTGATAACTTTAACGAGCCACTCTAAATCGACACTTCCACTTCCAGCGCCCCACCCGCCTGCCCGCCTGCCCGCCTGACTCTCTCTCCCTTCTTTTCCCGCCCAGGCCCACTCGCCCTCCGCTGCCCTCGCACCCACGCCGCCATGCACACACCCACCATGCGCCAACCCGGCCACGCCCGCGCTGGGCGGCTGCAGAGAGGCAGCGATGAATAACGCCCTTTGGCCGCTCCTCTCGACTTGGGACTTGTTTCTCGCTCGCGTGGAAAAGCTGCCTGCCTGTGTCCAGCCCGAACGCCATGACTGCCGCCACTGCCCCCGCCCCCGCCAGCACCAACGGCGTGACAAACGGCTCCAATGGCCACGCGGCTGATGCGAGGCCGCACCGCGTCCTTGTCGTCGGTGGGGCCTACGCCGGTGTCGCTGCCATCCTCGGCCTGCTGAACGGCCTCGATGGCAAGCCCGTCCGCCCTGTCTACGGCGACTCCAAGTCCGACCTGCCCAACCCCCGTCCGAAGGCGCCCGTCGAGATCACGTTGGTCGACGAGCGTGACGGCTTCTGTATGTCCTCACCCCTCCCTTCAAGCACTTTAATTCTATCAGACAAGAGTGCTGAGTCATGGCCTGCCTGCAGTCCACTCTGTGGGAGCTCCGCTCGCCCACGTGGCAAGGGGATCTGTCGAACCCTCCTGGCTGCGTTACAGGGCTCTGTGGCGCTTGAAGCGCAAGGAGCTGTCGATCCGCCACGGGAGCGTCAGGGCAATCCACCCTGATGCCTTGTCCGCCACCTTCGTGGACTATGACGACGACCATAAAGAAACCACTCTCGACTATGATTACCTGCTCTTGGCCACTGGCTCGCGGAGAGAATGGCCAATAGTGCCCAAGGCCAACTCTTCCAAGAGCTACGTGATTGATGCTCAGAAACACATTGCTGGCATCGAACTTGCCAAAAGCAGCACTGTGGCGGTCATCGGCGGTGGTTAGTATCTTATCTGATCCTGTTGATCCCCGCGGATCATCTCCTCTAACTGCATCGTCTGACAGGCGCCGTTGGGATCGAGTTTGCCGGCGAGATCAAGAGCCATCATCCCCACAACCGGGTGATCCTCATCCACTCCCGCGGCGAGCTGCTGTCCAATGAGCCTCTTCCATCCGAGTTTAAGGCTCAAGCCTCGACCATGTTGGAAGAGATGGGTGTTGAGATCGTCCTTGGGCAACGCGCCAATGTTGTTACCAAGGATGGCTTCTCCAAGATCACACTGACCGACGGCCGAGTCATCAATGCTGGCCACGTCTTCCCCGCAACCTCACGGTACTCACCAAACACCGAGTGTTTACCACGTGATGCTGTCGATGAGAACGGCTACGTCAAAGTCACTTCCCAGTAAGGCCACCAACCAATCACATAAGGTGCATTCGGGCTGACGATAGTGATCAGCATGATGCTCAAAGACGTTTCAAATGCGGATCGCCATTTTGCCGCCGGCGATATCTGTCATTGGTCCGGCATCAAGCGCGCCGGACCTGCCATGGTCATGGGTCATGTTGCAGCAGCCAACCTGTTCAACGCCATCCTGAAAAAGGACGACCCTGCCGTCGAAATCGAGGTGGCAGATTTCCCAGAGGTTGCTCCCATGATGGCTTTGGCGATTGGCTCGGCAGCAATTACCTACCACCCGGACAAGGGTGTCCTTTGGGGTCCGGAGAGGTTGGCAGAAGTTTTTGGTAACGACCTGGGTTGGGCTAGTAAGTCATCTCATATATTACAGTACATAAACTCGACTAACACCGGTAGACACTCTGAGATTCCTCGGTCTCTCCGACCCTGAGCCCTCTGTGGAGGCATTGTGAGCAGCATAACTCAACAACCGATATTCTTTTGCTTTGTCAAGTACCCTCTCATTTTGAAATCTTCTGGATGTCACAAATTCTGGAATCTGCGCAACTGTTTCTTTGCAACGAGTCAAAGCGATTAATGCAAATGTGTTATAATCTTGAAGCTTACCTTGGTTGAGTATTATTCTTGTGGCGGACGGCGTTATCACAAGTCTCGCAGAGGGCCTCACAAATGGCGTTTTCTAAACCAAACGACTTCTGGCCCGATCTTACCTGTCTTACCAGATCCACCACTCCGTATCGTCGCGTGAAGCCATCTCCAGCATCGGAGGAGTTCCTGCGGAGAAGCTCTCATTCAATGAACCTCTGTACCAAAACTTCTCAGCCCGAACACTCTACTTCTATGTCACAGGAGCTTGCAAACACAAAAAAGATGGCAATTCATTCAACAGTTGCGTGCAAGTTAAGCATAAATCCGCCCCACGGGTCGCTACGAGAGTGCAAGCCTCCCCGCCGCCACCCGCAATCCTTCCGTCTCGTGAAGCCGGGCCCTGGGACACGGACAATGACGTTTGTGGCGACAACGTGCATGCCGAAGTCGGTCGTGCCTGGATACGAGAGCGGTAGTAGGACGGTGCAAGTTTGCCGTCGAGGTCGGAACCACTTATTACAGGTCATCACGCAGCGCTCCACTACCGGCAGGACTTGGGTCTGGCGGCAGGTATCCATGTCCTGGGCAGTAGCCTCTTCATCGGCAATTTTGGGCATTGAAACTCTTAGCATGCAGCCGCCATCATCACGATACGGTCAGTACGTAAGAATGTGCTCGATGAAGGTTACGTGCTCGACCAAAAACTCGGGTGTAACCTGCAGGGCCGACTATGAAGTGACGGCTGGAGAAGAGAGCGGTTTGATCGGACCATTTGATAACTAATCGGATTGCCGAGGGTATGGTCCTGATGGAATGACAGCCGCGGAGCTGCAAAAAAGAAAAAAAGAGAGATAGTGCGCTCTGGCGTTATGGGTCTTCTTCGTATTCAGGAGATGGGTAGATAGATGCCCGGGCGTCGCCGCTGGAAGGTAGCCATCTGTGGAGACGGATGAGGCAGATGGTGGCACGCGCAGGCCATGAACCTTATTCAAAGGAATCCTTCTGATGCTTCCCCACCTCGTCAGCGAGTGGGTGGGCATGGCGTGCTCGGACGCGGGATCGGCATGCAGTGCTGTGGTAGCATTTCAACGGCGCCTTGTCCTCGGCCATGGCCACCTTGACCGATGCCCGGTCGCCTTATCTCCGAAGCTTGGTGGACGGTAGTTGCTGACCTATGCCTGGACTTGCCAACGAGCAGCAAGGTGCTCTGGCTACGTAAAGAAGGAGACGCAGTTCACAGCGATGCCAGCATTGCTGACAATCAATTTGGGAGAAAATGAAAATGAGTGGTGGTACGAATGTGCAATGTCGATGTCGATGCTCCGAGATGCCGAGGGACGGATCATGTAGAGTCGCTTAGCGAAACAGGGTTTCCCTGGGGATGGACACGGATAGGGAAATGCGCAGCGAAAGGTCTTTTCTTGGAAGCATTCCAGCAGGCGACTGTGGAGCAGGGAGGTGGGCGCTGAGTGGCGCGGGTAATCAGATAATCTAATCAAGGCATCCGACCCGCGGCATTTAGCAGTGGAGTCGGCGCCCTCACACCCTCATACCCTGAGAAGATCGCCGGGGGTGCAGGCGGCGGACTTGGCGGCAGCGCGGCACGCTCACGCTGCCCGCCCAGCCCGAGCCGGCGCAGTGCCCGCCGCTGCTTGACGGAGCTTGGACGCGCGATCCGCTGCCGACCGTGATTCCGTGCGTCAGTGCCATGGTCGCCAAAAAGTCGCCATGGACAGATGATGTTGCTGCTGCTGCTGCTATTGTATGCTTGGGGTTGAGCCGTTGTTATTCTTCCTTCCTTCCTTCTTCCTTCCCTAATTCTCCCGCCCTCGGTTCCTCGCTGCCACCATGGCCCAAGCCGAACCAACGCCAACGAGCTCGCGGCTCCAGCTGCCGCTGCAGCTCAAGCTCCCGCACCCGTGGCTCACCTCCTACACCATTGCCGTCGCCGGCCACGACGATGGCCTCGAGCGCCTGCACATCCAGCCCACGAACAAGCCCGACAATGGCCGCCCGCTGCCGCAGCTGCTGCACAAGGACGACCTGACCTGGTCACAGCTCAAGCACGACGACACCAGCGATCTCTCGGATGGCAACAACAGCTCGTGGGCGCGCGCCCGCCGCACCCCCTTCACCACGCTGCGTTGGACAGGCCAGCAGCGGCCGACGGTTGGCCAGGCCTGGCTTGCCGCCTACGCCCTGCTGACACTGCACCACAAGCGCGAGAGCATCCGCCTCATCCTGTCCGGCCCCGGCTGGCAGGACCTCGCGCGCGAGCTGTCCCGCGTCGGGCTGGTGGTCGAGCACCCGCGTGCCGGCGAGCTCCCTCCCCCGACCGCTCAGTACCTCCTCTTCGCCGGCGCTTTCTGGCAGGGCGCCGGCTCGCCCGTCGGCACGCGGCCCATCTGGCTGGCCGACGCCGCCCTCGAGATCGAGGCGCATTTCCCACCCGTGCCCTTCCAGCAAGCGCCCGTCACCGTGTCGTTCGCGGAGGCGCCGCGGCACACGCAGAGCATCGTACGCCCCGCGAAGCCGACGCCGGGGAGCGTGCTGTACAGCCGCTACATCCCCCACCTCGGCGAGCACTTCAGCATGGTGGCGTTGGACCACACGGACCCGGAGCACCTCGACTACTTCCACGCCTGGCAGAACGACCCGCGCGTGGCCAAGGGCTGGAACGAGACGGGCACGCTGGACCAGCACCGCGAGTACCTGCGCCGGATGCACGACGACCCCCACACCTTCACCATCCTCGCCCGCTTCGACGACGTCTTCTTCGCCTACTACGAGGTCTACTGGGCCAAGGAGGACCACATGGGCGCCCACTACCCCGCCGGCGACTACGACCGCGGCCGCCACTCGCTCGTCGGCGACACGCGCTTCCGCGGCCCGCACCGCGTCAGCGCCTGGTGGAGCGGCATCATGCACTACATGTTCCTCGACGAGCCGCGCACCGCGCAGCTCGTCGGCGAGCCCAAGTACGTCAACAGCACCGTGCTGGCCTACGATTTCGCCCACGGCTTCCACGTCATGCGCCTGGTGGATCTGCCGCATAAGCGCAGCGCCTTCGTGGCGTGCAGCCGCGAGAAGTTCTTCCAGCTGTGTCCCTTGACGTGGGATGGAGAGGATATTGTGCCGCCGAGTTTGGATCGGCTGGCGAAGCTGTGAGTAAGGTGGAGATGAAGGGGTGAGTGAGATGTATAGCAGGTTTATCTTTTTCTAAGTTGCGTGTATATATACCTTTGCGTTTTTTTTTTCCCCCTTTTTTTTTTGATCATTCGTGTTTAGGATTGATGCGAAAACGAGCATAAGCGTCTGTAGCTTGAATATGGGTTAGCATTGTTTTGAACAGGTTCTGATACTTCTGCAACTGGTGGAAACTTCGCAAACGTTTTCCCGAATCTTGAACGAATACGAAGGCGGGGACGAGGTCGCCGGGTCATTTCAGGCTGTACTTGACTCAGAAAACTTGCCGTTTGCGGATAGCAAGTTACAGTAGCTCCACGTATGAGTAAGTGCCGAATATTTTGGTAACGGTAATTGATAGAAATCTAAGTCGGTATCTGAAGGCTTCCTCCTTCCGGCATACAAATTTGCTTTTCCTCCATCCCCAACGCCAAACGGTGTCATCAAAAAGTCTAAAGTATATGCAGCTCGTAAGAAAATAATGAAGGCGCTCGGAGTCCGTTCACACGACCAGTTCACCGCCCTTGGCCGCGACGAGCTCATCGCCGTACTTCCTGAGCTCGTACTTCTTGATCTTGCCGCTGCCGGTCATGGGGACGTTGGTGTCGACGCCGTCCTCGCCCAGCCAGAAGATGTGTGCGGGTGCCTTGTGCCGGCCAAGATGCTGCCGCGTCCATTCGCGCACCTCGTCGTCCGACAGCCGCTCCTGGCCGGCCAAGCGCTGCAGGAAGGCGCCGACCACCTCGCCGTACTTGGTGTGGCGCAGGCCCACAACAATGGCGCGTTCGATCGCGGGGTGTGCCACCAGCCTCTCCTCGATCTCGAGAGGGTAGATGTTCTCACCGCCTGGTCGAAGTGCAAAGTGTCAGCCGGTTCTGCGAGGGAGATGTGCAATGGGTGGGAAAACGGTTCTGATTGGGACGCTTACCCCTGATGATGATATCCTTGAACCTGCCGGTGATGGTGCAGTAGCCGTTTTCATCGAAGACGGCCTCGTCGCCGGTATGCAGCCACAGGATGCCCTGCTCGTCGCGGATCATGCACTCGTCCGTCTTCTCCGGGTTGTTCCAGTAGCCGCGCTGCAGCTGGTAGCCGGCCATGCACAGCTCGCCGCGCTGGCCCACCGGCAAGATGCGGTTGTTACGGTCAACGATCTTCGAGTGGGCGTGCGGAAGGACGGTTCCGACGGTGGTCAACCGCCGGTCCACCGTGTCGTACGTGTGCGCGTTGAAGCAGGTAGGCGAGGCTTCAGTGAGACCTGGTAGGTTTGACGTTACACAATCAGCTACCTGGTCACGCTTACAAACGCCGCAGCCACGTAATCGTGCGGAGTGCGGCATAAGAGTGGGGGCGTGGGAGAAAGCCAAGGGGAGGGTGATAGATAAAAGCCTCTTCGCCCCCCTCCCCCCTCCTTTTTTTTCACGTCTGCTTTTCATTCAACTTACCATAGCTGCTCGTGTATTCAGTCATCCCCAACTCGACCAGGATACCTTCCATGAGATGACGGGGCACCGGAGCGCCTGCGATGATGCCGGTTCTCAACTTCGTGCAGTCGAAGCCATCTGGACGTGGAAGTGAAAGAATAGAGTCGAACATGGCCGGGACTCCGTGCAAAGCGGTGCACTGCTCATCCGAAATGGCACGCAGCGTCGCCTCCGCATCGAAAACCTCGCCCGGAAGGACGATCTTGCTACCGTGCGTGATGCACGCCATAAGCCCAAGCACCAGTCCGAAGCAGTGGAAAAGCGGGGGTGGGCATGCGAGGACGTCCTCGGAGGTGAACGCCATCCGATCTCCAATGAATCGGGAGTTGTTCACGATGTTGCTATACGTCCGACCTCGTCAGTTTTTTTTTTCATTCTTTTTTTTTTCAAATACGTCGAAGTTCACTTTTCTGACTCGATGGTTTACTTACTGGTGAGTGAGCATTGCTGCCTTGGGGTTCCCGGTAGAACCACTGGTGAATTGCAAATTGCACACATCGTGGGTGTTGAGACTGGTGCTAACGCGGTCCAGGTAGAATGGAGAAATAACGTCACCCAGGCCGATCAACTTGTCGTAAGAAGTAAACCCGGGGATCTGCTCGCGCAGGGCAACGACGTGCGCTAAAGACGGCAGGGTCTTCAGGCGCGATTCCGCTGATCTCAACTGCTCGACGAAGTTGCCGTTGTCGTACCGTCCAATCCTCGACTGGATAAACAAAAGCTTGCACTCTGCGATTGGGTCAGCGACATCGGGACCCACACGCTACGCGATTAGGCCGACAGCGGATGTGCAACACCAAGGCCCCCAAACCAACTCACCGGAATGGTTCAGGGCATAGGTAGCCTCCGTCGCCGTGTATGTGTTGTTGAGCACGACCAGGATGGCGCCGACCTTTGCTGCGGCAAAGAAGACGGCCACGTACTCCTCGCAGTTGCCGGCCATGATGGCAATGCGGTCTCCGGGCTTGATGCCCATGGCGAGCAGGCCGCGGGCCAGGCGTGTGCTCTGCTCCTTCAGGTCGGCATAGGTGCAGCGCGTGCCGGTCCACGAGACGACGAGAGCCTCCCTGTCGCCATACTTGTCGGCCTGGAAGTCGAGAAGCTCGCCAATGGTGAAGTTAAGGAGGGGAGGGTCGACGGGGCCGTGGACCAGGGAGAGCTGCAGGCCCTGGGGGCGCGAAGCGGGGTCGAGGATATGGAGAGTCTGGTTCAGACGCTGGAGAGCGGGGGTGGGCGCGGCCATGGCTGGAGGTTGAGACTGCTGCTGCTATCTCGAGGACAAGCTCGCAGCTCTGCCAGAGGAAAGGTACCAGCGCGATTGATAAGATCTCGACGGAGCGCTGGGCCGCGTGGGCGAAACACCGGGCCTGGAGCGCCTCGGCCGCTTTTTCCACGGTGCAAGGAATTTGCTCGAGGAGAGCTTGCGATCGCCATGGCCCGTTACCGGAGAGGGTATGTCGCACGGGGCAGGCACACGCGGTGGCTGCCTGTCACCCTGTGTCTGGGGCTTCTGGGGCTGCTGAATTTTCCCTGGTTCCATCAGATAAACGGCGCGACCCTAGGCTGGCTCAGGCGGGCGTCGTAACATCGGGCGCAAGCTTGAGTAGGTGGCTGCGCTGGAAAAGGGAACAGAGCTGGCGTACGCGTCGGTAGCTGCCGCTATCAGATCCGCTTTTAGTTTCGTATCCCGGACATTGCCGCTATCAGATCCGCTAGCCGGGGGCGCGCGCCCTGGACTGGCAGGCCCCTGCCACCTGCCCACCTGCCCACCTGCCCCATCATCGCACCTGCCCCGCCGCAGTCGCCCCTGGCCGCACCTTCCTGCCCCCGGTCCCCGGTCCCCGGTCATCGGTCATCGGTCCCCGGCCTGCCTTGCCACACCACACCACGCACCAAACAATTTCGCCTCGGCTTTTGCGTGGGGACCTCACCTCCTCCAATCCTTCGCCTTCCGTGCTTCCATATGCCCAGGGCAACCGGCTCTGTCTGACCGGACTAGCGCTGCTTCCGGACACGCCTCGGGCCAGCGACTCCAGCGAGCAGGCGCCATGACACCAGCGCGCATGGCCGGCAAATGGTGCGGGTCGTTACCAAGAGTCGCGATGGACGCCTGGCCGAGCTCTCACAGGTCCATCCCGCCCGTTGCAACGCGACATCGGCCCAGCCGGCGACGGAGATGCGACCAAGCTGCGGCAAGACTGAGGCTCGTGTTTAGCGCGACCTTGGCGAGCTTCTCCAGATTTTTTTGTTAGAGCACATGGCTAATGTATCTGAATATATCCCGCGTTCTATGTGACCAAGCTCTCAAAATCTTATCAGATTCCACCTCGTCGGCCTTCACCTGGAGCGCTGCACCCCGCAAGCCTCTGCCCGCAGCCTCTTTGCACTGCAGCTATTGGATTTGCATCCATGTCGCTCTCCACGAGCTTTCCCGCCCTCGATACGCTGTATCGCCAGCCCTTATCGGCCGGGATCAGCAACGGCCTGGGGGGCACTGCGGAACTGCGCCATGACAGCAAGCCTGCTGAATTTGCTTGGAACAAAGCAACCCTCGCCCGCGGCTCTGTCGAGTTGACTGCAGATGTCGTTCTTGAGGCGGGCGCGCGTCTCATAGCAGCTTTCACCGGCGAGGATGACGTAGTTTTCCACTACTCTTTGCCCCCCGCTGTCTCCAGTTCCGTCGAGCAAGCCCCGGAGAGATTCGGTATTGCCACGGCTGCCGTTGAATACGAGGCTGCTCAGCGCGCCAGATCATGCGCTGTCACCACATACCCGGGTTTCCAGCGTTTCCACGGTGATGCCCAGACCGACTTCTCTGTCGATGTTCTTGAAAATGGACAGACGGCAAGCTTCTCCACCAAGGTGTGTCCCGTTTTGCAATTTCACGTGATCCAGGCTGACGCTGGCTGCAGCCATTCGTTTTGCGGGTGGAGCTCGGATCCAGAGTCCAGCTCAGCATTCATTATTACAGACATCTGATGTCCTCTACCATTGGCCAATCCCTGCTCAACTTTGTCATTGACTACTTTACTTCGAGATCCTACACTACACCAGCAAAAGATAAACGGGCATCTCTCTGGTCCAGGCTCAACTACCCTTCTCTTTCACAGCCGCCGCATCTCCTTGAGGACCAATGCCACGGTCACTATGAAGTCGGACCTGCTTTGCTCCACGCCGCCTTCAGAAGGAGGGCAAAGGACCACCCTAACCGGCCAGCCCTGGACTTCCTGAAATCTCTTCCCTCCGGGTCGCCCGCAGCCCATGACATCTTTACCTATTCCGAGCTGGACAGACTCACCGATGCGCTGGCCGCTTGCATAAGATCCAAGATCCCAGCAGGCGACAGGCAACCGGTTGTGCCCGCCATCATTTCCTCGTCAGCTGAACTGTATGTTTGCTGGCTTGCGACTATCAAATCCGGCTGTGCCTTCTGTCCTGTTTCTCCAGAAGCTCCAGTAGACCAACTCCTTTACGTCTTCCAGGATGTTGAGGCATCACTCCTTCTGGGTCGCGGTCCCAAGGAAGGCGCATTATCTGGATCCCTCGACGATGCATTCACTTGGATCGACGCAACTGCTTTTATCGATGAATGGCGCTCCACAGGCAGTCCGTCGGTTGATGCCGCGCTTCTTCCTGCAATTGATGAGAAAGACCTTGCCTATGTCATGTACACCAGCGGATCTACTGGACGGCCAAAGGGAGTCAAGATTACTCACCACGCTGCAGCGTGCTCAATCGCTTCCCATTCTCTTTACCTCTCCGCTCGGACCACTTCTGTCCCTGCCCGTTGGTTCCAGTTCGCAGCACCTACTTTCGACCCCTCTGTCATGGAGATTTTTGTCACATTTTCCACTGGCAGCACACTGTGCTCTGCTGAGCGTCAGACAAGCTTGACAGATCCCGAGGCCACCATCACAGAGCTCCGTGCAACCGTTATGATGGCAACGCCCAGCATGGCAGCTATCCTGAACCCGCTGAAAGTACCAACTTTGAAGGACCTCTGGGTCATGGGTGAAGCCGTCAACCGCAGGGTCATCGACAACTTCTCCACCGACTCTCCTGCCCGCATTGACCGTCACGGTACCAGCACTGCCACCTCGCCCGAAGGCCTGCTAAATGCCTACGGTCCGACTGAGGGCTCCATCAACTGCACCCTTGTATCGAATTTCTCCGTGCACGATAAAGGCTCCATCATCGGCAAGCCGCTCCCAACCTGCGCCATGTTTGTCATCGATGCTGCGGAGAAAGAGGCTGTCGTCATGCCGGTGGGATTTCCCGGCGAACTGGTCATCGGCGGCCCTCAGGTGTCCGCAGGATACCTGAACCGACCTGAGGAGACTGCAAAGGCTTTCCTCGAGAGCGAGCAGTATGGCAGACTCTACCGTACCGGTGACCGCGCCAGGGTTGTGGAAGACAGAGATGGCAGCCTCACCATCGAGTACCTCGGCCGTCTTACCACCGACCAGGTGAAGTTGAGCGGAAGGCGTGTCGAACTCGGCGATGTTGAGGCAGTTGTCGAAAAAGTGGATGGCGTGAAAGAGGCTGTAGTTGTGGCGCATAGGCCAGTCGGTGGCGGTCACGGCAGTGAACAGGTGGTTGCATGCATCTTGCCACATGTCGACACTGATCAAGAGCTTCTGGTAAAGTCTTGCCAAGCAGCAGCCGACAAGTGGCTCCAGCCTCATATGCGGCCCTCCAAGTACTTCTTCCTCGAAGAGATCCCTCGCTCTCGTTCCGGGAAGATCGACCGTCGCTCACTGGGAAAGCTGGTTGAGGAGCGGTGGTCGACCGTTGCAGCACCCATGCCGACTGACAGACCTTCGAGCGGAGACATCGTTCTAGATGCAGGTATCAAGCAGCTTGTCTTCACTGGCGTTGCAGATGTTACGGAAATCTTAGTCGATGACATCTCTCCCTCGGCAGAACTGCTTTCGTACGGATTTGACAGTCTACGGGCAATGCGGTTTCTGCAAAAGGCTCGCGAGCTGGGACTGCAAGGGCTGACCGTCGGCGATGTTGTCACCTGCCGTACTTTCCAGGATTTGGTCGTGAAGTACATGAAGACATCGGAATCGAGGCAAGGAGTCAGCACTTCTGATCCTTCTGCTAATGCCTGGAACACAGCCGCAGCCACCTTCCAGCACAAGCACGAAGAGGAGTGTGCCAAGTACCTCAATGTGCCCGCTGAAGCTTTCGAAAAGATTCTGCCCACCACATCGACCCAATCTGGTATGCTCGCAAGTTTCTTGCGTAGTCTGATCGACCCCACCGGACAAGACGTCAAGCACTACATCAATCACTCGGTGTACGAGGTCTCTAATGGTCACGATCTAAACGATGTCCGCGACGCTTGGTTAGAAGCTCTACACAACGGAGATGCGTTCAGAACGGCCTTCGTCTCCGTGGATGATGACCTGGCGCCCTTCGCTCAATGTGTCTTGAAGGCATCGTGCCCTCGGGGTCAGATTGAGGCTAAGTCGTACCGTTGCGGATCTGACGACGAGTTTTCCGAACTTGTATCGAAGGCGCTGGAGGAGGCTGAGTCCTCTATCGTTTTGGATCGGCCACCTTTGAACCTCGCCATTGTGCAATCGCCCAACCGCGCTGGGGTCGTCCTTAGCTTGTTCCATGCAATCTTCGATGGCGGTTCCCTGCAGCTGCTGGTTCAGGATGTGGAGGACCGTTTCTTCGGCCGTGAAGCTGCCAACAGGACGCATATTGATGTGGCGGTCGAGCGCCACTTCCGCGCGGACCGTGAAGGAGCGAAAGACTATTGGCTGGAGAAGCTGGAAGGCTGTGCACCAACTACATTCCCTGCCCTTTCTCGCTTGCAGCCGCAGTATCTGTCCCAAGGTCCTCGTGTGTCCACCGTTCTGTCCGGGATCACTTTGACCGATTTGCAAAACGCTTCAAAGGCATCTCAAATCTCATCCCTTGCGGTACTTCAAGCAGCCTGGTCCATCGTTCTGTTTGGCTACACTGGCTCCAAGGCCGATGTTGTCTTCGGTAGCGTTGTCTCGGACAGGTACAGCCAGGAGACGGCAGACTGTCTTGGTCCAACCTTCGTCACTGTTCCTATTCGCGTGTCTGCGCACTCTGGCATGGCCGTCAAGGACATTGCCAAACGCCTCACCCTCCAAAATACCGAGGCCATTCAGCACCTTCACACGCCACTCAGTTCTCTAGTTACCTCGGAGGGCCGCCTGCATTACGATACATTGATTGCGTTCCAGAGCTTCCCCGGTGGCGCTGCTGGAAGTGATCTGTGGAAGTCCATTGAATACCCGCCCATGGGCAATGACTTTGCCGTGATGCTTGAAATCTGGCCTACCGAGAATGGTCAACTTTTGCTAAAGGCCACTTATGAGCACAAGTATCTCGACGATATTGCTGCGCATACCATGCTGACGCAACTCGAAGACGCCGTAGCTTTCATTCTGGAGGGTCCCGATAAAGCCTTCCTGGATGGCCGCTTCGCCAGCAGGTCGGAGCTTCTTTCCGCGTTCCCCGAAACCACCAAGGAAGACACTACTGGGGAGGTCCTGCTGCTGCATGGCCCATTCGAGAAGCTTGCCACTGAGACTCCGGATAAGCTGGCACTTGAATTCTTTTACGGCTTTGACCAGGAGACGAGGCGTGTCCAGTGGACATTTGCTGAGCTCAACGAGAAGGCTGACGCTTTGGCCCGCTACCTTGTCGCTAAGCTGGGCTCTCTTTCGGACCGCGTTGTCCCAATATGTATGGAAAAATGCCCAGAGTTGTACGTGGCTATCTTGGGTATCTTGAAGGCTGGCGCTGCGTGGTGCCCCATCCACCCTGAATTCCCTCCGAAGCGCCAGCATGACCTTATCGCCCGTGCTGATGCTTCTCTCGTTATTCTGGCCCACGGTACGGCTGACATTGACGCTGCGGCTATTCCGGAGGGCGTCGAGACTCTGAACATTGCTGTTTCTCTGCCGGATAGCGAAAGCATCGCCGCTGCTGTCCTGCCTACCCCTGAGCCCCAGAATCTGGCATACCTGATCTTTACGAGTGGTACAACTGGTCCTCCCAAGGGTGTCCCAATCGGCCACAAGGCTGCCGCGTCGGCGATGCGCGCCCTTTGTGAAGTCATTCCATCCGACACCAGGACGGGCACCATTCGCGGCCTGCAGTTCTCCCAGTACACATTTGATGTGTTTGTGGAGGATCTATTTGAGATCTGGAGGATGGGCGGAACGGTCGTATCAGCGCCAAAGGAGCTTATGCTTGGCTCCTTCGTCCAGCTTGCCAACTACTCCGAGGCTACTCATGCGCACCTGACTCCCGCTTTCGCCAGCGCCATCGCCCGTGATAGCCTCGAAACCATGGAAGTGATTACCATGATCGGCGAGAAGCTCAACCAACCCGTCGCAGATGATTGGGGTAACAACATGCGCGCCTACAATACATACGGTCCTGCTGAGGCGGCCGTTGTCTCGACCGTCGAGCAGTTCGGCCCAGGCGACTGCAGCCAAGTCAAGAGTTCCAACGTTGGCGTTCCGCTTGCTTCTGTTGGTGCATATGTCATTCAAGAGGGCCGCGCTGTTATGCGCAACGCCATTGGTGAGCTGGCGTTGGCCGGCGACCAGCTGTCCTACGGGTACTGGAAGGATACCGACAAGTCGAACGAGAAGTTCATCTGGTGCGAGAGCCTTCAACGCACCGTCTACCTCACCGGCGACCTTGTCAGGCAGCTTGGTGACGGATCCATTGATTTCGTGGGCAGAGACGACGATCTGGTGAAGATTGCGGGTCAGCGTGTGGAGCTGAGCGAGATCGCGTACTTCCTCCGCGCCAGCCACCCGGCTGTGCAGCAGACCGAGGTCTTGTACCTGGAGTCGCAGAAGAGGTCTGGTAAGGTCGTCGTTGCCTTCTTGGCTGTTCCAGGCTTCGGCGGCAGCGAGGCCGAAGACACCGCTATCGTCAAGGTAGCGGAGGATAACGCGCGTAGGTTGCTACCGGCCCACATGATCCCCGACGTCTTCATCGTTCTGCCGACTATCCCACGTACGCCTTCTGCAAAGGTCGATCGTCATGCTCTTAAGCGTATTTTCTACGAGCATGAGCAAATCCACGTTAAGGAAGTTGTGGACGATGTTTCGGATGTCAAGTGGCGGGAGGCCAACCCCGTCTTGATCAATGTGCTGGCTCAAGTCACTGGTGCTCCCAAGGAAGCCATCAAGCCGAGTAGCACTCTGGCAGCCTTGGGAATTGATTCCATTGGCGCTATACGACTTGCTGCCAAGATGAATGCCGCCCAGGGCTCTCTTTCTGTTCTGGATGTCCTGCGCTGCAAGACTATTTCCGACATTGGCTCCTTCACCGGCCAGAAGCAGGCCCGTATGGGTTTGACGCAGAAGATGAAGGACTTCCACAATGTTTGGGCTGCTCCCGTTGCAGATTACTTGGGCCATGACAGTTTCAAGGTCGCACCTGCGAGTGTACTTCAAGAAAGCTTGCTTGGTGAATCCATGCAGAACCCACAGTCGTATTGGAGCAACCACTTCTTCAACCTTGATTCCAGCGTCGACCTGGAACATCTCAAGGACGCATGGCTACAGCTTACTGAAGAGACCGAGTCTTTGCGCGTTGGCTTCGTTCCCAGGGCCGCTCTACCGAAGCCTGAATCCGCCCCCAGTGTGGATTCGATATTTCTACAGGTCGTCTATGAAGAGGCGCGTGTTGACTGGGCCGTTCAGACCGTTGAGAAAGACAAATTGGTACAGACCGCCAAGGAGGTGTCTGTGCAGACCGCCCAGCGCCACCAGGGCTCGGTTTTCAGACATCCTCCGTGGGCTGTGAACATTTTAGGGCATGCTGAAGCACGGACTATGGTCATGAGCATCCATCATTCCCTCCACGATGGCCCCTCTCTGGACTTCATCATTGCCGAGCTTGGCGCTAAATACAATGCCAATGCTACAAAGCCTCGCTGCCAACTTCTCGAGGCTCTTGCCATTGCAAGCACGGATGTCGAACCGCAGGCTACGGAGGGCTTCTGGGCGAAGGAGCTCCAGGGAATTACCAGCGACATATCCGAGGGATCAGGACCCAAGCCAAGCACTGATGCCAGCCCTGCTGGAATGCGCACAATCGACCATGTATCGTCGCTCTCAAAGAAGGAGCTGCAGGAGGCGACTCGCCGTCTTGGCGCAAGCTCCATCGCCGCCGTGATCCGTGCTGCTTGGGGGTTCAGCTTGGCTGAGTTCTTTGAATCTCCGGACATGGTATTTGCGGAAGTTCTCTCGGACCGCATCATGGATTCCAGACTAGAGACGGCCATTGCCCCGCTCATCTCTGTCGTCCCTGTTCCTTTCCGTGCTAGAGGCACCGGCAAGGAGCTCATATCCGAGCAGAACAGGATTTCGCGCGACACTTGGGACCATCGTCACGTCAGGCCCGGTACTGTGAGGAAGATTCTTCAGCGCCCCGTTGATCAGCCCCTCTACCCAGCCGTCTTCGTTTTCCATCCTGACGGTGAGGCTTCTGATGCTCCCACACAGCACCCTTGGACCAAGGCAGAAGATCTTGTGCTCAACGTTGAGCACGCCATGGCTTTCAACGTGTGGCAGGTTGATGAAGATATTACCCTCTCCTTCTCCGCGGCAAACAATATCATAAGCGAGCAGCACCAGACTCTCTTCGTCCGCCAAGTGGATGCACTGTTGTCGGCCATGATCAGTCACCCGGACATTGAGGTCGCAGATCTCACGAACTTCTTCCCAGATGACTTGAAATCTGTCACTAAGCCTCGCCCCGACACACTTTGCCCTACCAAGGTCGATCCCACTTGGTGGGTTGATCACTTCGCGAAGGAGCATCCTGACTGGATGGCTGTGGAGATTGCCACACAGATCTGGCCAGAGGCCAAATCAGTCTCATGGACCTACGGAGAACTCGACACATACGCCAACCGTGTCGCTACCTACATCAAGAAGCACGGGAGCGGCAGTGGAAGTGTCGCTATCTGCCTGCCCCGTACACTTGAGGCCTTCGGTATCATTTACGGTATCTTCAAGTCTGGGCAGACGTACCTGCCTCTAGAAGAGAGCTTGCCACTCGAACGGAAGATGTTCCTTTGTCAGGACAGCAGCGCTTCCCTGCTGTTTACCACCGCGGACCTTTTCGAGGTTTCTCCAGAGTTTGACGAACAAGCTTGCAAGGTCGTTGATATCGAAACCGTTGGCTTCCAAGATGAGCTCAATACCTTCGATGGGAAGCCTATTCCCGTCACCTACGATCCTCATGGCAATGCTTACGTCCTGTACACTTCTGGTTCTACAGGCAAGCCGAAGGGAGTTCTCGTGAGTAGGCAGAACCTCGCCTCTTTCATGGACGCCCAGTCCGAGTTCATCTGCGACGTAGTTCCTGCCACCAAGACCTTGGCCGGTACCGGAAAGTATCTCAACCTTGCCAGTAGAGCCTTTGATGTCCACATCGGAGAGATGTTTCTCTCTTGGAGACACGGTCTGACTGCCATCACTGCCCGCCGCACTCTCCTTCTCGATGATCTGGCTGCTGCGCTCAGGAACCTGAAGATTACTCATGCTAGTTTTGTCCCGTCGCTGCTTGATCAAACTGGCCTGACTCCAGATGACGCTCCTGAACTCGTCTTCCTCGGAGTCGGTGGTGAGAAGATGACGGAGAAGACGAGGAAGCTTTGGGGTGGCCACGACCGTGTTGGCCTCATCAACGCCTACGGCCCAACCGAAGTCACTGTTGGTTGCTGCTCTGGCCGCCTCTGGCCTAATTCCGACCCGAAGAACATTGGAAGTCCGCTGGGAGATTCCGTTGGCCATCTCTTCCGTCCCGGCACCAACACATACGTCAAGCGCATGATGCCTGGTGAACTTTGTTTTACTGGCAGTCTGGTTGCGAATGGCTACCTCAACCGCCCCGATGCCGCAGGATTCGTGGAAGACTTCAACGGCGAACGCATGTACAGAACGGGTGACATTGTTCGCCTGATGCCGGACAACAGCGTAGAATTCCTGGGTCGTAAGGACGACCAAGTCAAGATCAGAGGTCAGCGTGTTGAACTGGGCGAGATCTCCGAGGGCGTCAGAGTTTCTTCTTCTGAACCTGTCAATGTTGCCACGCTTTTGCTAAAGCACAGGGAGCTCTCCCGTCCTCAGCTGGTCGCTTTCCTCGCCAACGAGAAGGACATCAAGATCGCGAAGGAGAAGAAAGAAGAATGCAGGTTCCTCGATGAGGAATTCGAGGCCATTAACGCAAGTGTCCGTCCGAACTGCCAGAAAATCCTCCCGGCGCACATGGTGCCGGATTTGTTCATCCCTGTCAACATCATCCCGTTGACTGCAACCTCGGCCAAGGCGGACACCAAGCTTCTCAACACCCTGTTCTCATCCATCCCCATTGCGAAGCTCATGGCTGGTAGCCATAAGCCTGTTGGTGCACCTGCTGTCAGTGATAGGCCTCTGACGGCAGAAGAGGAGACTATTGCAGGCGTTCTCAAGGTTCTCATCTCTGATGAGTCACGCGAGATACGGCCCGACACGTCCATCTTCGAACTTGGAATCGACAGTCTTAGTGCCATCAGCCTGTTCATGAGGCTGAAGGATATCGGATACGAATGCAGTGTTGCCAATGTTCTAACTCATCCCACCATTGAGCAGCTTGCGACGTTGCCTCACAAAGACCGGCAGCAGACAGGAGGCGTTTCCCTTGAACAGATCCAGCAGCAGCTCGCCCAGGTTGAGACCGACTATCGCAATGACCCGGCACCACCTATTCCCTCCAACCTCGTGCAAGCAGTTCGGCCTTGTCTTCCCCTTCAAGAAATCATGGTCGCTCGGTCGGCCGACTCGGGTGACGACAGCACTTCCTTCTATGTCAATCACGTCATGCTCCAGATCGCCGGTGGGGTCGACATTGAAAAGTTCTGCCGCGCGTGGGAGACGACAGTGGCTGAGAATGACATCCTACGTACGTGCTTCTGGTTTTCTGGCGATCACTTCCGCCAGGTTGTGCTTCATCCAGATGCTGGTAAGATCCTGTGGGGCTCAGTGAGGGCGGAGGACGACACCCCGTCCCAGTCCGTTCTGTCGCAGCTCTACCCTCGAATCCGCCAGGACATCGTTCAGAACCTGGCCACGAAGCCGCCAGTTCGCTTCAATTTCGCCGTCTCGAGAGGCGGTCAGCGTACTGCTCTCCTGATCTCCATCCACCATGCGCTCTACGATGGGGAATCGCTGGGCATGCTCTTCGAAGAGGTTCACAAGCGATACCACGACTCCGCTCCGGAACCCAGAGAGAGTCCTGGTTCCCTGGTCGAGTACATCGCTTCTCGCGATAAGGGGAGTGCGAAGAAGCACTGGTCGGGTTTGCTTGAGAACTGGCAGCAGACGCGTCTTGTCGCATCGGAGAGCGTGGACCAAACCGCTCCGGTTACCATCAAAGACCGCACGTTTAGTGCCAGTCTGGCTTCCATCGAAGCCGCTGCTTCTAGGCAGAGGCTTACCATCGCTGCCGTCTTGCAAGCCGCATTCGGCACAGCTCTGGCGCAGATGCTGGGCACCAACGACATCATCTTCGGCGCCGTCCTTTCCGGCCGCGCCGTGCCAGTCAAAGGCGTCGACCAGATCCTGGCACCCTGCATCACGACCATTCCGCAACGCGTCAATCTGCCTAGGTTTGGCGCTACCCTGCAGGAAGTGTTTGCCACCTTTCAGAAACTGAGTTACGAGAGCCTGGAGTACCAACACAGCTCTGCCCGTGACATTCAAGTCTGGGTCGGCGCTGACCGGCCGCTGTACGATACCCTGTTCTCGTTCACCCGTGCGCCGGAGCAGACGATCGATTTCAATTTGTGGAAGGAGCTTGAGAGCGACATGCCAATGGATTCATCGCTTGCGGTCGAGGTCGAGTCGGACTACAAGAGCGACAAGTTGAACATGGCCATTGGCTGCACGGCCGCGTTTGGTGATGGTGCGAAGGCAGATGAGATGCTCGAGAGGATCGAGATGCTTGTCGACACCGTGCTCAACGGCGACGCGCTTCCGCTTGCCGACCTGGGAATCTCCGTGGAGACTGCTTCTGGTGATGCGATTGGCAAGACGACGACCTGGGACGAGACCACCTGGTCCGAGGAAGAGAAGACCGTCAGGCAACTCGTCGCAGATTTTGCCCAGATTCCGCCGGATGGCGTGAGCAAGAACACGTCGTTCTTACACATCGGCATTGATTCGATCACTGCCATCCGCTTTGCCAGAAAGCTCCGTGAGCATGATTACAACCTTTCCTCGGCGGATGTCATGCGCAACAGCTGCGTCGGCGCGCTTTGTTTCCACTTTAAGCCCGAAACCGCGCAGGCTACCGCAGAGCCCAGGGGCGGAAGACAGGATTCTGTGTTCGAGGTTCGCCAGCCCGAGCTCCAGATCCCTGCCTCGGTCAAATTGAGGGAGGGCGACAGCATTGAGGCTGTTTACCGCTGTACTCCCCTGCAGGTCGGAATGTTGACTCAGACACTGGGACTCGATGGACGCCTCTACGTTCACCACCACACGCTTCGTCTGTCTCCCGATGTAGATCTCGCCAAGTTCAAGGAGGCATGGGAGAAAAGCGTCCGCCAAATCGACGTTCTCAGAACTTCATTCCACCGCTCAGGTACCGAGTGGGTTGCGGTCGTCCGTGAGAACTTTGTTCCCCAGTGGAAGGAGGTGTCAACGTCCGACATGGACTCGGCGCTGCAGAACCTCCAACACACCACGGCGTTCCACGAGGAAAGCCAATTCAACGATCCCCCGGTCAAGGTAACGGTGTTTACGGATGGCAGCTCCACTGTCTTCTCAGCATCGATGCACCACGCGCTGTATGACGGCTTGTCCGTACCCATCCTCTTCCAGCAACTCACCGACAATTACTTTGGCAAAGATGTCACTCCTTCTGCTCCATTCCACCAGGCAGCAAAGATCATGACTGCCAACCAGAAGGCCGCTGTAGACTTCTGGAGCAATAAGCTTGAAGGGTACCGAAGCACTGGCGTGCCGCTCACCGAGGCAGAGGCCAAGTCCGAGCAGATGACGCTGGCTAGCATCGATATTGCGGACGTCTCGGGACTCCGGGATAAAGGTTTCAGTGTCCAGAATGTCACGCTCCTGGCCTTCGCCAAGGCTCTCAGCAGCCTCGTCCAGCGTCGCGATGTCGCCTTCGGTATGGTATTGGCTGGCAGAAGCATGGAGCTGGAGAACGCCGACACTATCATCGGGCCCACCTTCAACACCGTGCCGTACCGCGTGCGCCTGGCTAATCCTCTCTCTTCGAACGAGAGCCTGCTGCAACAGCTGCAGCAGCTGACCATTGACGGCATCGAGTTCCAGCATGCTTCCTTCGCCGACGTCCAAACCCACTGGCGCCAGAATGCCAACACCACCGATGCGACGCTTACAGACAGTCTGTTTGTATTCCAAAAGGTGAACTCGAGCGCCATTGAGAACTCGCAGAGCATCTGGCAGCCCTATGAGTCGGAGGAAGTATCCGTGCCGTCCGAGTACAAGATGAACTTTGAGGTTGAGCACAGTGAACATACACTGGTTGCCCGCGCTTATTCGCGTCTCGGAAAAGATCGCCTCGACGCCTTTCTGGCCACGTTCAGGGCTGCTGTGCAAGATATTGTCGAGCACCCTGGCCGCTACGTCACTGCGTACCCGCCTGAGCTGCGCAACTTGCCACTCGAGTCTGCCGCTGAAGAAGAGGAGGTGATCACTTGGGATGATCCGGCGGTCCAGCGCTATGCCGAAACCGTGCGCGGCGCCATGTCCCGCGTTGTCAACGTTCCCGTCGAGAGCATTGAGCTATCTACGAACATCTTCTCCATCGGTCTGGACTCGATTGCTGCCATTCAGGTAGCATCGCAGTGCCGCAAGGCAGGGTTCCGTATCGGTGTGGCTGACATCATCGCAGGCGTAACCCTGGGTCGTATTTGCAGGGCTATCGCCTCCATCAACAGTGTTCAGGAGAGCACTGCCCCCGCCGAAAAGCTTGCTCCCATCCTTGGGCCCGAAGAGGAGTCCACCGTGCTTGCCAAGCTGAACGTCACCAACGACGACGTCGAGGGTATCTTGCCCGCTCTTGCGGGCCAAGACTACCACATTGCCAGCTGGCTGGCTTCCGGCCGCACTCTTTATGAGCCAACCTGGACTTTCAGGGCCACCAAGCGCCTCGATATCGAGAAGCTTAGCCAGGCTTGGCACGCTCTCCAAGAAAGGCATTCCATCATGCGCACTGCCTTCGTCGCCGCCAGGCCTGATCAGCCCGTGCAAGTCGTGCTCAAGCCCTCGAAGATTGCCTCCAGCACCTTCACGGTCGAAGAGGTCACCGGCGAGCTTGAAGCAGCTGTCAAGTCTACCGTCAAGCGGGTCTCTCACACGCCGTCTGACCTCTTCACACCTCCGGTCCGTCTGCACCTTGTTCGCTGCAGCAGCGAGACGGGAGATGGCGCAGACGCTCTTCTGATTACCATGCATCACACCACCTACGATGCGTGGACCATGTCTCGCTTGGTAGCCGACCTTCTTGGCCTATACGCAGGCAAGACGCCCGAGTCCGCTCCCCCGCCGTTTGCAGACCTGGTCGCCTTCACGCAGCGCTCGCTCGCCGCCGTCGACCAACGCGCCTTCTGGCGTCAGCACCTGGACGGCTGCTCGCCCACGTTCGTGCCGTCGGACACCGACAACAGCACCGTCGACGAGAAGGACCGCTCCCAAACCTTCGTCATGGCCTCCAGCACCACGCTCTCGCTCCGCGCCGCCGAAGCGGCCGCCAAGACGGCCGGCAGGCAGCTGCACACGCTCGTGCTGCTCGCGTTCGCGCGCGCGCTGGCGACGGCCACGGCGTCGGCCTCGCCCACCTTCGGCTTCTTCCAGCTCGGCCGCGGCGTCTCGTTCGACGGCATCGAGGCCGTCAGCGGGCCGACGGTCAACTTGCTGCCGCTCGGCGCGCGCGACGTCCGCGAGCGGGGCGCGCGCGAGGTCGTCGACGAGCTGCTGAGGAAGCTGGCGGAGCGGATGCCGTTCGAGCAGAGCAGGCTGAGGGACGTGGCGGCGTGGCTGAGCGACGAAGGGGAGGACGCGAAGATGCCGTTCAACGCCAGCCTGAACCTGCTGTGGCACGACGACGTCGTCGGGAAGGAGTTTGGCGGGGAGGAAGGGTTGCTGGAGCCGTTGCTGGTCGGCGTGCCAACGGATTTCTCGGCGAGCAGGGCGATCGAAGGCGAGACGGCGGTGGAGGGGTTGGATTACAGTTGGGTGCGGGAGGGGCAGTTGTTTGTGGACGTGGGCCCCGATAGGGAGGGTGATGGGATCAAGTTTGGCGTCAGGTGCGATGGAAGGTTGATGGGAGAAGAGGGTGTGAGGGCGTTCGTGGCAGTGTTTGAGAGGGAGATTGGGGAGGTTGTAAAAGCTTTGGAGGCGCAGGCTTGAGGGTTGTGAGGTGTAGACGTAGAAGTGAGGATGAACAGATGCTTTTGACGAGGGTTTAGGGTGGGGGCGTTTCGTTAACATTCATTTTCAGGGTTGCGGAAGGAACATCGTACAGATATAGTCGTCTTTGTTTATTTGCTCGCACGGAATATCTCCAATTTACTTGCACTTCAATGTCGCATTGCCTTCTGTTCGGACCTGACCTATCCAGAACGTCGGTTGGGGGGAGAGTGAGCGTCGCCCATACAATTAACTATCGGCTTCAGATTCGTTCGGTCTTGTTTATACAGGTTTTTGTAGCTCTTTCAAATTTATCGATTTACGTGGGTAGTCGAAGCCAAGGTCCTGACCCGGTTGTGTGATTTGTTAATCAATATTTGTGTCCGGATATTTGCTTCAACTACCCATAAAGAGTAAAATTTAGATTTCTTACGAGCCTTCTGAACGTAATTTCGTAAGATATGTGCTTGGTCAACTTGATATTCTCCTATGAATACAGACAGGCCCTTTCCGTTACACTGTCAAATTCTTCTCCATCCAATGATCCACCTTGTATAAAACCCACGTGACACTCACGGCTTGGTGGAACTCCAAGTCCTTCCCAGGAAACATGACTCGAAACATGTACCCGAGGCTACGCGAGGCAGCATGGAGGAATATGGTCCGCACAATATTCAGGACATTTCAGGGCTATAGTCCCATGTTCTTCGGGATCCACCGACGAGGTGATCTGATGTCGTCTACGACGAAAAGGATACGTAGAAGAGTCTGGCGATCAAGGGCGGTCCCATATGATATACCGTCGTGTGTCTGCGGACTACACCTCAGTTGCAAGATCTTACCCAGAGCGAATTTTTTGGAGCAATTCTACCTTGGTCATACCTTCGTAGTCAATGGTGGTGGACAACAACAGTTCTCCAGTGTCGAAGTCTCGCAGCGCAATCTCCATGGCGAACGGCGCGAGAGAGCCGTTATCAATGGCGTAGTCAGTGTCAAGAATCCAGCGGGTGCGCCCATTGTGACTGCAAAGATGGATAGGGCCGCCGTCCACTCATAATTGTGTACCACGCAAAGGCCGATAAACAGGTCAGAGGTCGATCGTGGCCCACATGATCACCACCCGGCCACCCCAGCACCCTCCGACTGGCCATGTCCAACGGGCTGTTGATCCGTTGGCGGTAGAACGGTGTTGGCACTTCCCCAGCGGGCGCCGTCCCGGATCTCGTCGTCGTTGTCGTAGCGGCTGTCCCAGAGGACAAAGTCGCGCATCATCTCGAAGGCCCAGGCGACCTCATCATCAGGTACGATGCGTGCGAAAAGTGAGCGCACGTCTGGGCGGTCGCGCGGGGTGAGGAGTCCGAGTCTGCGTGCCACTGCGCGCCACTGCGAGGGTGTGTTGCCTGTGTTTGCGAGAAGGTGGCGGCGGGGCATAGTGATGGTTGAGGAAAGAGGGATTGAGGTTGAGGATGATAAACTAAAGATTTGGTAGTAGAGTAGAAGGGGTTGTCGGGTCAGAGTCAAGAATATCTTGGAGTTGTGTGGGTGGTCATGGTTTTGAAAGACCCGGCGCCGCCACTGCCTGTTCGGGCTACCAGTACGTGGATGCCATGAACCGAATCGCGCCCAGAAGCAGTGTCGTCTTCGATCGGCGGATAAGCCCGCGCAAAGCTCAGCCGAGGGCTTTCGCGATGGCCGATGGTGAAGACAAGACCGTCTGTGCGTCCCCGAATCTGTAGAAAGAGAGGTCTTCGAGATGGCCCACGACAAGCAGCACCACGGAGGCTTCTGGCGCGTGTACAATCGCATTCGTTCCGCGATCCTCGTCAGGGGACTTTCTAGGAAGCTCCGCGACTATCTTAGACATTGCCCCGTGTGCCAACGGTGCTCTACCAAGCGCCATTCGCCCTACGGCGAGCTCCAGCCCATCTTGCAGGCGGCGGAACCCCGCGAGGTCCAGTCAATGGACTTCGTCGTGAAGTTACCGCACACCTCGGGTTCCTTCGACATGCTTCTGACCATTACTTGCAAAGCCACGAAGGAGATCCTGCTTATTAAGGGTAGGGAGGACTGGACCGCGCCGCAATGGGCGGACAAGTACGTGAAGAAGATCCTGTCCCACGGATGGTGTCTGCCCCGGGCGCAGGATCATCGTTCAAGTTCGGACATTAGTGCATTTTCCCTTTTCTTTCTCTTTCTCTTTCATTCATATTATGCGGTACTACAACAACCCACCTATACGATTAACTGAAGAAAACTTCTCTTTTCATTGCTCCGATTCCGGCTGCGGGCCATTCCGTCAAGATTCTCCTACAAGGCGCAAGAAAACTCGACCGTCCACTTCCCGCCGCTCAGCCCGTCCACCTCGACCCTCTCGGTCGGGTCCCCACCCTCCTTCTTCTCAATCTCCTTCGTCACCGAATCCTCCTCCGCGCCACCCTCGGGCTTCACCGTCAAAGTCCCGCCGCACGCGGGATACTCCACGCTCACCGCGCCGCTCGTCCCCTCGGGCGTCTCGAAAACGACGCTGAACGCCCCCGTCTCCGCGTCCCTCGTGTTGTTCGTGCTGAAGCCGCCGAGCGCCGTGACGAAGCCGGCCTCGACGCGGGTCAGGTCGCCGAAGCTGGGCTCGACGCGCCACGTCTCGCCGCCGGCGCCCGCGAGGCGGATGCCCGCGACGAGGAAGGTCAGGGTGCTGGTGGGGCCCGTCGCCCAGCCGTGGGCGTGGCTGATGCGCGGGTCGTTGCTGTAGGGCGCGTAGTGCAGCTCGCCGGTCGTGCTGTAGCCCTCGATGAAGGTGCTGTTGGTCATGCGCGGGTCGTCGAGCATGAAGCCCCACTGCAGCCGCGTCAGCGCCAGCGCGGCCGACGTGTTGCCCGCCGCGACGTGCGCCTGCAGCTCGAAGCCGCTGATGAAGGGCGAGATGGCGTCGGCGGCCTCGGGCGCGGGCGCGCCGTACTCGGTCCAGCGCCCGGCCAGGTTGGTGGAGATCTGCGAGGACTGCGTGCTGTTGAGGGTGAGGTTGGCGACGACGGCCCAGACGTTGCCGTCTTGCGGGTGGAGGGTCGTCGTCTCGTTGTCGCGGTAGAGGCCGGCCGACGCGTCCCAGAGCAGGTCGTTGGCGGCGGCTTTGATGCCCGAGGCGGTGGCGGACCAGGAGGTGAGGAGGTCGGTCTCGTTGAGGGCCGAGGCGAGGATGGAGACTTGGTTGATGGTATGGTAGAGGATGGCGTTGGCTTCGATGTTGTGGCCTCCCATGCCGAAGCGCAGCCAGTCGTTCGGTGCCGTCACGTTCATCAGGCCGCTGGAGTCAATGAAGCCGAGGGAGAAGTTCATGGCCAGCTTGATGTCGGACCACGTGCTCTGCAAATAATCCATGTCGCCCTGTAATTATCTGATCAGCGCTACTATGCCGTGCTTCTTCTTGTCGTTGTCCTTACCGAGTACAAGAAGTAATCTGCGACGCCGATGACGGTGTACAGATGGTAGGTGTGTGAGAGCGTGGGAGTGAAGGGGCGACCGGCATACGGCAGCTGGCCGGAGCTCTTGTTCTGGATGTCGAAGAGCGAGTTGAGAGAGTTCTGGATGGAAATGAGGTCGTTCGTCGAGGCGACGACACCGGGCACGGCAATGGCCATGTCGCCGGCCCAGACCAGCCTGTCACGCTTGGCTCCATCGACGAGCGCCGAGGTGCCGTTGGTGATGGTGTAGTTGACGTACCACGGCAGGGAGCCAACTTCGTCCGAGCTCATGTTCGAAGAGATCTGGTGGAGGTAGATGAGGGCGTCACCGTACTCGGGGTCGATTGTGCAGATCTGATTGGTGTATGCACCGGCATACCACACGCGGTTCAGCAATTCATCTGTTGCACGTCAGTCGATGCTGTCGAGTGGCTCGCGAAAACAAGCATTACCGTCGCAATGGAAGTAGCCGGTATAGTTTCTCAGTTGATCGTCGGCATAGTGCGGCATAGCCGTGTAATGCGTCGTGACCTGGGTGATCTCCAAGCTGCCCGTGGAGTTGTGCACCAAGCTCAGATACCTGAATGCACCGCGCTCATTTTGCCTGGGCACGGTGTACACGCCAGCCTCCTTGGGCTGGAACCACAGCGTCTCGTCGTTGCCGGCGTCGGCTGTGGCGTCGCTGCTCTCGCCCGAGATCCAGAGCGAGCTTTCGGAAAAGGTGATGCCGATGTACTGGTTCTCGTCCGACACCTCTCCCACGGTCAGCGAGACGACGCCGGCAATGTTCTTCTCATAGTCGAACGTGACGGCCGAGGCGTTGGTGAAGGTCGCGCTGCCCAAGGCGTCGCCGGTCACGCTCTCGGCGCCGGGGACGGTGCCATTGACCTTCCAGACCGAGACCGGGTGCAGCGTGCGGCTGGAGGGTGCGAGGATGTACTCCTCGTACGGCACGGCAAACGTAGAGGCTGCAAGGGTGCTTAGGAGTGCCGCAGCACGACGGAATGAGACGGAAGAAGCCATTGTTTCAGGTGCGGAGGCTTGGACGAACTCTGTGAGTTCTTAAGAAGAAGTTGGCCATAAAAAGTCTCCAGAGGCTCACGAGTTAGCCGCCACCGGCGGGACAGCAACGCCCGAGACGGGTGGCCTCGGATGACGTCCAGGTGGTCGAGGTAGAAGCAAATGCAGGGAACATGATTCAAGGGGGAGGTGTTCACGGCCGCGGCAGGGATGTGGGCACGAAAGCGTGGGGAAGCTTGATTGAAAGTCGGGAACGGCGTGCTTGGCGTCTCGGGGTGGGCTGGACCGAAGCCACATGATGTGCGTCATAGGCCGGAGAAGCCGACCAGAACATGCTCGCCTTGGTTCATAGCGTCCGTCGGAATGGGCGTCGGCAATCGTTTGTGCAGAAGCCCCGCCCTGTCCCCGCACAATTGCAGATCTCCAAGTGAACCTTGAGAACGCTGGGCAAGTAGGAGCATTCGCTCCCGAGGCAGCCAATCATACCGGCTGTGACTACTATGGCATATTTGCCCATAAACACGCCATCTTCACCGATTGACTGCATCAACACTGCTCACCATCGACATCATGTCATTCCAATGGCCGAACTTCGGCCGGCATTCCCCGCAACGTGGGGCCCCATGGACGGAGGACGGACCAGAGACGGCATCAAGCGCTGGAGAAGCGGTCGGAGTCGGGGCGACATGACACGGGGCACGGAGCGTAGACTCTCCGAGGTACCGACCTCCGAACACGAAGGCGTGATGTCGCGTGTTCCCTCGATATGCTGGAAGAATCATAAGTTACCTTGCCTTGAGAATATGTGGACTGTCTTCAGCCGCCAGCATGCAAGTACGCAAGTGAAAGTGTCGAAAGTAACAAAATCCTTTGCTCATGGGGAATCAAGCTACTAGACGTGAAAAGGGATATCGGGGAAACCAGAGCAAAACATACCAATCATCCATAGACTTCAGCTCACATGTACTTCCGTTGTCCTCAGGATGACATGACCTCTTGGTCTGGAGCCACCGCCCTCGTGTGATAGGATGCCATCGCCGCTGGTCTTCCTTGCTTCGGCATCCCAACCCTTTCCCCCTTCTTTGGACGCCTTTGACCCTGAGCCGCCAGAATCTCTGCTCCCGTTCGAACTCAGAGGGAGTCCTCTGTCCAATCTGGGTTCCTTCTTGCCCACTTCCTTCACACCCACCGAGACTTGTGCGACGTATGGATCCATCTTTCCCAGTTCTGCTTCTCCTCGAGACCGTGACATGCTCGCCATGGCAAAGCTGTCTTGCTGCTTCATATATCCGAGCGTAGTGGACCGGCTTCCATAGCCGGCATAGCCGGTTGGGCGCCGGTTGCCTGAGCGTCCGCCGGAACTGGTGATGGCCCGTGCAGTCTCGAGGAACCAGTTGAACAGAGGCTTCAACGCCGGCAGGCAGGCTGCAACAATACCGATGTTCAGCTCGATGCAGTTCCACACATTGAATGAGTCGTGCCTACAAGCGGATGGCGTGGTCAGAGGCACTCCAATCACGATAAGACATCTTGGGCGAAGGGGAGGATACGTACACTGTCCAATCCGGTTCCTCTAGGACATTCCACTGCATGACACATTTGACGATGGCTGCTGCGGAAGCGAAGAAACCGAGGCTGAGGATCGAGGCCAATGTGAGCTTCGCTCGAATATTGATCTGCAACTCCCAGATCAAAGGAACCGGAAGTGACGCAAAAAGGAAGTCAGTGACGATGTTCACGATGCTGTTGAACATGCCAATGTTTCTGAAGGTGCTCATGGAGAAGCACTTGGCATTCGCTGGTGGCATGCGAAGGGAGTAGTCCCAAGCGGCAGCAATCGGTGAACACTGAAAAATCAAAGTGCAGGCGCAAGATATAGTGAACAGGACGAGGAAGACTGTGAAACCGAAATTAGCAGATCCAGGCTCTCCCGTCTCGGGGTTGAACTCACCAATCATCCCCCACAGAAACCTAACCTTCCTTGTTCTCTCGGCAAGGCGCATGAGGAAGAGTGCAATCGAGACCTTGACCGCACTGACAGCAACCATGATGATGAGGCTATGGATGTAAAGCCACTTTGAGAATTCCGTGTAGCTGACGGGGTCCGAGAGCATGACGACAGCGTGCTTTCCCAATCCATAGTTGGTCTCTTGAACGAAGCAGACCATGACGACTATGCTTAGCACCTGTGTGGTCGGTTTAGTAAAAGTTCAGTTCCACTTGTGCGACAAGTAGACACTGACCGTGGCAAATATCATGACATAGTCGTCGGGGCCGAGAAATCTCAGCATCCATCCCCTCACATAGAGGCGGATCATGACTACCACCAGCGCCAAGGCGGAGAATACGCCAGTAATAGAGAGGATTTCATCTGCAGCGCTGAAATTGACGTACTCCGGGGGAAACTTTGGAGGGCCGGTGTTGCTGACTGCATCGGAGCCGGATTGACGCTTCAAGTAGACGGACATACTGGCTATCGTTGATGACCATGTGGTACGTCTGGCCGCCGATGGCCTGTTTTGGGCCGAGACAGGATATTTATGTGGCCGAGGGTGATGCGCTGCCTGTGGAAGGAGCGACCCGAGATGTCTGAGGCGGACCTCTGGTGAGCATGCGTAGAAAGACTCAGGCAAAAAGACCCGCAGAAAATATGGAAGGGGGCCTCCATGTTAAGGCAATAGCCCGACCAGGATATTGCAGGAGAGGTTGGTGGGCTTCCACATGGCGTGCCTGTGCCTGGAGAGCCAAGTGTGTGCGAGTCCGTCGCAGAATATGCATTGTGGCGTAAGAGCACATGGCCGGCGAAGGACTTCCGCACGAGACCAGTTAGGCTGGCAGCAGATTGAGCGTCTTTCTCGCGGACGATGCAGGGTTCAGTGGTCTTCATGCCGGAAACGGGAGAGACCGGAGACACTGTTGCTGCATGAGCAGACGCAGGTTTCTTTTGCGAGGGGAGGGGTCGCCACCGCGTGGGAGGAGGGGTGGTGTTCTCGGCCGATCAACCGTTTGGGCCAGAAGGTGCTAACGGTTCGGCAAGCTGGTAGGGATGGCGCCGATTCATATCGAGCATCCCATCCGAAAGAACCGAAGGGCCTCCATTACCAGAAGGTTCGGAAGCTCCCGGCTCAGATGGTGCAGGCCGGGACTGGCTAAGCTTTGGATAAATCCACGGGGAGCCTGAATCAGGGCGATGATGCTCCGACAGGTGGCGGAATGCTGTGGCACTTGACAAGCATCAATGCGACCGCCCTCTTCGCCCGCCTGCGTCTCAAAGAGAGGCCTTCGCTGCAGGCTGGAATTACGGCGGACAGAGAGCAATGTCCATGGCGGCTGCGCAAGACACAGATCAGGTCGAAAGACTGGGCAAGCGATTGGCCAGGGGCAGGCGAAGGCGCCGGATTGCGCAAGTAGACCTCAGCCATGGGCGTGAAGAGATAACGTGGCAACGGCAGTGCGACGGAGCGGAAGGGAGGCGGAAGATGGAGCGGCGGCGTGTGCAACGCTAGTGACTAATGGGCAAGAGTGTCGGTTAGAGATGTTGTTGCACTGCGGCGCAGCGAAGTGAAGCAGGTGTGAGGTGTGAGGTGGAGCAGGCGGCAGGGTCTGGGGAAAAGAAGGGCAGGTACGAGGCGCGGGCGGGCGTGATTGGCCGGGTGGGCGGCGGCTCGCTTGCAAACTGTCGCACAGGCCCCGTGTCGCAACTGCATCTCATCTCTATCTGCGATTCAGCCTTTGGCAGACCCTCGCTCGTTCCCACTCCTCCCGTGCCGCTGCCGCTGTCGGCTTCCTCATCCGTCCCTCAGCCCGGGCCCAGGAGAGCCGCCGGTCCACGCTCCCGGCCCACGCTCCCGCCTCCCTGTGTCGCGCGAGAGAAAGAGAAGAGAGCTGTTGGCATTGCGGGAGATCGTTGCTCGATCGCCGTCCGAGGTGCAAATCTCAGGACATCATTGCCTCGGATGGTCGACTTCCGCCAGGGGCAGCGATCTGTCCTGCTCCTTCGCTTGCTCCGCTGCGTCGGATCCACTGCCGCTGACATCTGTTCAGCCACCGTCCTGCCTCCTCTCCCTCGCATTTACGTGCCCTCAGGAAGCTCGACCTCGAGAGTCGGCAATTTCAAATGGTCTAGAAAGTGCAAGTGAGTCGCCGCCATGCGCTAGAAGTGCTCCAATTCAGTATTTCCTCCTGGCGAAGGTATAGCATGGCTACATTATCAGAATCGATAACTCGGCCACGCGGCGCTCTGAATGCCTGCCCGACCGAGTAAGTGGCAAGCTGGAGTTTCCCGTGTGTACCATGCTCGAATAAGCGAGGAGTGGGCATTGTTCTGTTGCCTTTTGAACGATGAAGCAGGAGCACCCCGATAGTCCATACACCAACTCCGAGATGCAGCCTTCCCTGCAATTTCTCCGTCCAACGTTTGGGATTGCAGCTGTGACTGTCTTCCATTGGACTGTCAGCGGGCCGGTGCAATGCCGGGCCAATCGTGCTTACATACTACAGGACCATTTTTTTCCTCAATGTGGCCCCCATCTACATTGCGGCACGGCACCCGCAGAGAATCGGCACGGAGCCCACTTTAATTGGCTGCCGCTTTACTCCGGCGCCGCCACCTGCGAGTCTAACGGTGCCACCGACGCCGTGCGAGAGGGGCATGGGGGCTTTGCAAACTGTAGAGTACTTGACGGACGGAAGGCCAGCTCGGTTCTTCAAATCATACGATCAATTGCCGTGCAAGAGCCGGCTTGGTGGCGCTGCCTCGCAATTGCGTCCTCTATGAGGTCTTCTTCACCGAGACTCAATCACCGCTCTGCTTGTCTTTGCATTAACGCCGCATTTCGCTGGCAGCAATTCTCCGAAGCCCCCCGCTGTGCCACACCGCTGCGCATAGCCGACCACTCGTCCCCTTCTCGAATTCGGCAGTTGCATGCGCGATAAAAAAAAAAAAGAGGGCGTAGCAAATAAATTGACAGCTGCCGCCGTTTCTGCCACACCTTCCGCTACCGAACTTTCCACCAAGCCAATTCGTGGGGAAGTCCAGGGACTCTACAATACGACCTTCGGCCCGCTCGCCACAATGCGCCTTGAGAACTTTACCGCCGCCGCGGCGCTTTTGGGCGCAGCCAGTGGCGCCGCTATCGCGAAGGAGGCCGCCACGAACATGCTCCAGCTCAAGACCGACCAGTTGGCCGCGCAGGCTCTGGCAAATCTGGGGCAGTACATCCAGGCCAATGGTCACTTTTCCAACAGTTGCACCAGCGAAAATGTGGCTGTCCGAAGGGAATGGTGCATATTCTCGATGAACCAAGTGAAGTAAACAGTCACTGACCAGCAATGTAGGGGCACTCTCTCCGTTGAGGAGAGGAAGGCGTACATTGCAGCAGTGCAGTGCATCTCGACGAAGCCTTCCATCACGCCGAGTGAGCTCTGCCCGGGATGCATGACCCGCTACGACGATTTCGTGGCTACCCACATCAACCAGACCCTGACCATCCACGGAACAGTGAGTGAAAAATGGCCCCATGTGCATCCATAGACCTGAGTACTGAACGCATCAACTAGGGTAACTTCCTCTCGTGGCACCGCTACTTTACCTGGACGTACGAACAAGCCCTCCGCAACGAATGCGGCTACACAGGCACGCAGCCGTACTGGAACTGGCCGCAGTATGCCGAGGACCCCCGCAAGTCGCCCATCTTCGATGGCTCGGACACGTCCATGTCGGGCGACGGCGTATACCAAGAACACAGCCCTGTGTACGTGCCGGCGGCCGCGACGCCCTACATCACGATCCCGCCGGCGCAGGGCGGTGGCTGCGTGGCGTCGGGCCCGTTCAAGAACTTCACGACACGCCTCGGCCCCATGTCCCCTGCCTACGACAACCTGACGGCAAACCCGCGCGCTGACGGCCTGGGCCTGAACCCTCGCTGTCTGCGTCGCGACATCAACCCCTGGGTGTCGACGCGCTTCACCAGCGACCTCAACACCTCCTCGCTTATCGAGACCTACGACGACATTTCCGACTTCCAAACAGTCATGCAAGGCGATTTTCCCTCTGGCGAGATGGGCTCGCACACCGGGGGGCACATGACGATCAACGGCGATCCTGGCGGGGATCTCTTTGCTTCTCCTGGTGATCCCGTACGTACTCGAACCCTCTCCCGCCTCCCTCTCCCACGAAACGCACCCAACCCACCCTCCCCCAGCTCGGACTGACGAAAAGAACAACAAAGGTCTTCTACCTCCACCACTCGATGATCGACCGCGTGTGGTGGACGTGGCAAAACCAAGACGTCGCCGCGCGCACCTACGCCGTCGGCGGCACCCACACGCTCAACAACAGCCCGCCCAGCGCCAACACGACGCTCGACGACGTCCTCGACCTCGCCTACACGGCCGACCCCATCACCATCCGCGACGCCATGAGCACCCTCGCCGGCCCGTTCTGCTACATTTACATGTAGTCAGACGGAAGAGAAGAAAAAGAAAAACGTGCAAGGAGCGAGCTCGTGCGGAGGAGACGGATGACGTATAGACGGTCGGTTCCTCTACCGTTGTAAATATTTTCAGCGCATATACTCGTAGACAACTTCCCCACCTTTCTTTCTTAACAGCGAGATCGAGAAGAAAGAGAACTAGCCAAAGAAGCTATAATGTTAATCATTCTCCTGTAGACAGTCAAGTTTCAAACCAATGTGATTCAAGTGCAATAACAAAAGGGTTAAAATGCGGCAGCACGCCGTACTTATATCATGAAAAGGATTGAGAGTTCTTACGTTCGGCATTTGAAGTGGTGATGACGACATGCTATTCTCGCCTTTCCGTCGAAAGGAGTAGGAAGTTGAGAGGGGATGATGGAACTCTCGTTGCATGGCACTGTGGAACAAAAGGCTACGATCATCAGAGCTTTGCAGTGGATCCCGCAAGATCGAAGTCACCGTTATGCAAAGGCACAAACCACTTGTCTCTTTATCCTCGGTTCGTTGCAGAGTTATCAATTGTTTTTTTCGGTCTTCTTGTAGAACCCATTACCTTTCCAAGCCAAAGAAAAAAGAACCTGCTGGTGCTAATTGTGCAAGAGCGGGGATGTAAAAAACATCGCGATCAGCGTAATCGCTCGAACAACGCCCTTAAATAATTATTGCTTATGACGAGCCTTCCATTTCGCACTCAGTACTCGATTCGAGAATCAAATCAAGAGCCGTTTATTTCCTCCTGCTCTGCTGCATGCCCAGGATCTGAACCATGCGGATGAAGATGTTGATGAAGTCGATCTCGAGGCTGATGGCCTCGTTGACGGCGTCACGCTTCATCACTCCGCGCTCAGCCATGCGGGCGTGGTGCAGGACCTTCTGGACATCGTACAGGGTGAAGCCACCAAAAACGGCGAGACCTCCGTAGAGCCAGATGTTCTCGGTCCACATGAGGGTGCGGGTGGCGGTCATGGGCAGGACCAGGGGGGCGAGACCGGAGAGAGCGACGATGGCGACACCGGCGAGAAGAGGGCCGCCGAGGTAGAGATACTTCTCCTGCTTGGCGGTCGCGCCGACGAAGGCGATGGAGCCCATCATACCAACGGTGTAGAGACCAGCGCGAGCAAGCAGGGCGGGCTGCAGGAAGACGAGCGGCGAGAGGAGGGCGGCCTGGGTCAGGTTGAAGAGACCCCAGAAAGCGTACTTCTGGACGTAGCTGTGATTCTAATTAGCATGCCTGAGCTTCATTCCGTGGGAGAGGGACAACGGACTTGTCAGGGCTAGTGGCCATGCACGCATACATGGAGCCGATGGATCCAACGAGACCAACACCGAAGACAACCCAGGGGTTCGCGCTCATGAGTCTGTAGCTCCATCCGCTGAAGTGCAGAGCACGTGCCGCCATAGCAATGATGCCAATGCCGAGACCAGTGTGCAGGAAAGTGTCGTTCAGGTAGCTGCGCTCGTGGGGCGGCATGCCGCCATCCTCGCGGGTTTCACGGTTGAAGATGCTGGGCGCATTGATTGTCAGCTTGAGGCAGCCGTCAGGGAGTTCGCGCAATGAGCACTCACAGGTTGATAGCCAGAAGAGTTCCTCCGAAGATGCCGGCGCCATAGAGCAAGCGCTGCCTGAACTCGGGGTTCGACGTGGTGGCGGATGGTTGCGAGTAGTTGCGACGGAAAGCGCGGAAGGTGTTGCGGAAGACATTGTTCGACTCGGCGAGCGAGGGCGCGGCAGACCTCGCGGTGAAGAAGGTCTTTGGGGCCGACTTGAGCGGCGTGTTGTGGAATGCGCGGATGGTGGACGAAGAAGGCTTGGGAGCCTGCCTCAGGGCCGAGGCGATGGCGAAGGGTCGCCGAAGCATGAACGCCATGGTGGGCGAAGCGTGCGGGCAGGCGGAGGTGGAGGTGCGATTGTTTCGTGAGGAGAGAAGCGGAGGCGAGCGAGAGAGGCGCAATGGCAGCTTCAAAGTGACGTCTTAAAAATCATCACGTGTGGCGCGCACGGACCGGTGGCGGACTTCTCTTAACTCCAGCCCGCCCTCGAATCTCATCGAACCCTCGCAACTTCCATCCACTCACCGTCTGATGGAATGCTCCTCCTTTGCTCCGTCATGATTCAAAGAAGATAACCCCCCTCAACCCCCACCCCAGCCACTCGCCGCCGGCCCCCATGCCCTCACCTTCCCCCCTCCCCCCAGCCAACCCATCCGCCTCGCGTGCTCCCAATCGCAGTCCGGACACCATCCATGCACCGGCTTCTCGACCGTTCTTGGTTGCCGCACGCAGCGATCCGGAATCCGGAACGGGAGCATCGTTGCTGGGCTTGCGGCTTTTCCGACTGTAGATTCTTCGCGCTCCGTTACCGCGGTCACAAGGGAGGCCTGACTCACTACGGTGGAAGATTCCAAGATTTCTCTAGAATGCTGCGGAAGCCCGGGTGATGTTCCGCTTGAGACAGCGGAAGTCTGACCGATGGAGCCAGGTGTCATAGCGGCCGCCGCGGAAGGAGCCTTTGGACTATTCTGGTCTGAGAGGAGTGCGGGATCGATGGGCGCGGGTACATGGTATTCGGGGTTGTTGATCTCGTCCAGGGCTCGCTGGATCCTGGTGCAGGGTTGCTGGCCCCAGTGCGCAGGCCGGTGTGAGACATGCGAGCACATCGTGTATCGCGGAATGAGAACGTAGCACATTCGGAAGAAAACTTCAGAACACTTTTTCCTAAACTGTGTGGAAGGATTGTGGGAGTGTTCGGGCAGAGGAAAGCGTCCGTTCGATGTCTCTTCGTTGGAGGAGTGACGGCTCAGTACTCAAGGCTGAAAATATGCTACGGCGAACAGCCCGAGAATAATGGTTTGAACAAACGGAGAAATGGATGCGTTCATCAAAGAAGTCCGATTGATCTATGATCTGAACCTTCTCGGAGAGCGGTAAACGGTGACTTTAAACACACAACAGCTGTGCCCCGAAGCAGTGATATATGGATCTGGAAGGTGGTCAAGCGAACAAAGCTGTCACTCTGCTGGCTGGAGCGGAATCGTTCCTGCGAGCCTCGCCTGTTGCGGTCAAATGGTGCAATGTGACGATGTCGGGGCTCGCCCATGTGTTACCCGATCTGGAGGTTGCCGTTGAATCAAGTCGTACATCTCGAAGCCCTGTCGGGATTCCCTTCCTTTGATTGCGCGCGATAGAGGCATGGTGCTGGCGAACGATACAAAGTAATAGACATAGGTATATCCATGCAGTAATGGACGTCAACTCTTCAGCGAGAGCTCGCCATGAAAGATGGCGTAGGATGTGATCACGTAATAGTGATTGCCAGTGCTTGAAGTTCATGGTCGAAACGTTGCAACTGTTGCGACATTCCTTTCATGATTCTTACGACCCACCGTAACAAACAAAGCCGAAAAAAGCACAAGATGTAATATGAAACTGAGATAACGCAGTGATGAATTGCATGTCCGTGTAGGAAAGAGATGTGCACCGCTATTGTATTCCTTAAGTGATTTGTAAGGTTTGATGAGGTTAGAGGCCGCTGAAGGAGCGAAAGCTGTCTTGGCCGCCTTTGGTACGCAGCCAGCATGCTGTACACGCTAGGGGAAAGAGCCATATAATACTGCTTTTTCAAGGGGCTAACCAAGAAGCGTCGATGACCCGGCAAGACCTGGTTGGTGCGGGGATCCCGTGCGATTCATCCTGCGGTTACCCATCGGACCAATATCCATCTTCGGCGCACGGGTAGCTGCTCTCCAGTGGATACCACAGGCTTCGGCGATATTGCCCTGTAATGCATCAATAACTATGCACGCGGGATGAATTAGGGATCAGAATGCATTTCCGAGGCCAAAGAAGCCATAGCTCCGGTCCGAACATCATAAGGCATGACGTGAGTTATGCCAAGTCGCCTGGTATTGAGCAACCATCGCCCATTATTATGCTCTGCTCAAAGTAAAACTGCCAACATCTAGCGGTGTCAGGTTCAGGATTGCTGCCCGTGATTGGTTTCAGTCTGAGGGGTGAGTGTGCAGTAAAGGCATGTATTTCACCCTGGTTCTCCCTTACCCTTTATGGTTGAAGCATTTGACGCCACCGTTTGCTTGCATAGATGCAGAGCAAACAGTGATGGAAACCGCTGTGACACGAGATATCATGTGCGAATGAGGCGTTAGCGGGGATTGTTGGCACCTGTCAAGTCCGGGCGAATCACCTTTCAACAATTTTCTAGGGCTGTGTCGCCAACACGTCAACTAACAACTGTATGGTCGCAGAGATGCAGGAAGATAAGGTTTGAGCAAATTTCAAATGCTTGCTAAGACCTAACCAGCATTTGGGAAATCGTCGAGGCGATCTTCCACGTGGCAGAATAGCATGTGAACGGATCGAAACAGCCATGATGGATAGACTGTCAGAAATTGTTGTGCAGGCGTTTGAGTGATGATTAGATTATCATTATTGGCACCTTCGAAGGGTGACAGACTAAGTAAGTAACTCACTCAGAAAAGATCCGTCATCGCACCGTGACTGGCATCTCCCACCAACCTGGCGTACTTCGCCAGGACACCCCTGGTGACAGGCCTCTTCGGGGGTTTCCATTCTGACATCCTCTTCTGAATCTCCTCGTCGCTGAGGTGGACATCGAGCCTGTTCTTATCTGCATCGATTGTGATCACGTCATCGTTCCGGACGATAGCAACAGGACCTCCGACGGCTGCCTCTGGAACGATGTGGCCAACAATGAAGCCATGGGATGCTCCACTGTACCGCCCATCCGTGATTAGTGCCACGTTTGTGAGTTTGGCGCCCATAAGTGCAGCAGATGCCTTCAGCTGCTCGGGCATACCTGGGCCACCCTTGGGACCTTCGTAGCGCACCAAGATGACAATGTTCTCGCCATGTGGAACCTTACCCTGGGCGAGTGCCTTGTCAAGTTCGCTCTCCTTGTCAAACACCATCGCCTTTCCGGTGAAGGTCAGGCCCTCCTTGCCAGTGATCTTTGCAACCGCACCTCCGGGGGCCAGGTTTCCGCGTAGAATCTCGATGTGACCAGTCGCTTTGATAGGATTGTCGAGAGTGCGGATAATCTCATTGCCCTGTGGAAGGGAAGGCCAAGACTCGACATTCTCCGCAATCGTCTTGCCTGTGACAGTAATGGTGGAGCCATCCAGTAAGCCCGCAGCGATCAGGAGCTTTTGAACTGAAGGGATGCCGCCGATTTCAAAAAGTTCTGCCATGTAGAACTTGCCGCTTGGTGCAAGGTTCGCGATGTAAGGAATCTTGTCGCTCACGTGTTGGAAGTCGTCAAGCGTGAGAGGCACACCAGCGGTTCCAGCCATAGCGAGCAGATGGAGAACACCGTTTGTACTGCCACCAAGGGCCATCATGATGACCATAGCGTTCTCGAAAGCCTTCCTTGTGAGGATGTCACGCGGCTTGATGTTCTTCTCCATGCAGATCTTGATGCACTCGGCTGCCTTGGCGCACTCGCGCATCTTGGCTGGGCTCTCCGCAGGGGTGGAGGATGAACCGGGGACGGTGAGACCAAGTGTCTCAATGGCCGAAGCCATTGTGTTTGCCGTGTACATGCCTCCACAGGCACCGGGCCCAGGGCATGCATTCTTCTCCAGATCATCCATGATAGCATCCTGCGTGATTGTAGGGTCGTGCTCGGCCCTCAGGGTATTGTAGACCATGGCACCGTGTGCCTCATAGCAAGTTGAGATATTGATGGGCTTCTGCAGCAGCTTCGAATAACCGGGCTTAATGGAACCTCCGTAAAGCATCAGAGCAGGGCGATTGTGACGTGCCATGGCCATAACACAGCCGGGCATGTTCTTGTCACAACCTGGTATGCAGATGTTGGCATCGTGGAATTGTGCGCATGTGACAGTCTCGATACTGTCTGCAATGATCTCACGGGTTTGGAGGGAGAAGCGCATGCCTATGTATGGAATTAGCACACGACGATCCTTTGGGCTTGCTGGAACCTACCCTCTCCGCCCATGGTGATGGCATCGGACACTCCGACAGTGTTATACTGCCATGCCAGCATTCCTTGCTTCTGAACGGCATCCTTCACAGCCTTTCCCAGATCAAGCACTTTATCATGGTTCGTCAGAGGTGTCTCGTCTTAGCAGCGGCAATGGTTCGAATCTAGCTTACGATGCATGCTACGCGACGGGCCTGAGTTAGCAACGCCAATGGCAGCTGCACAACAGCAGTGTGTACCTACTTGCACGGGTTTCCCTCCCACCAGACGGACGCAATGCCAACCTGTGGGGCAGTCTCCATCGTCTCTTTGTCGGGGACGCCGGCTGCGTACAGCATGGCCTGGGCACCGGGGAAGTCATGTCCCTTGGTGACAATAGTCGAGTACCTGTTCAAGACAGGCTTGCCATCCCGGGTGGCGCCGTCTGGGGCGTGCGGAAAGTTGAGGAAGCGCGGTTCCTCGGGTTCTGATTGCTTCTGGAGGTTTGCCGAATCCATTGTGGAAGTTGGTCAAGGTGCTGCGATTGGAAGGAAGTTGCAGTTCAAGGCGCAATTGCCGTTGGCAGAGAGGGCAAGAGGGCACAAGACATTTTGAAGAAGGCGCGGAGAGCTACCAGCTACCAGCTACCAGTTACCCCTCATCGGCCGGCTATTGGCGAACCGCCTGGAGTCGGTATCGCAGTTAGCTCCACAGCGGGCAGCCTATCGAAGCTTTTCCGATGAGCGCGCCGCCTGTCAGACGCCGCGAGACGGCCCTCTCGGGCCAAAGACGATGCGATGGGTGCATCAGCAGCAGTCGGCCGCCGTTGATTGGCCAATGTGACGCGCGGGGCACTTGCCGATGCCGGGGGTGCCGATTCCCCGACGACAGAATGCTGCCTCAGGCGCGAGGCAATATCCGACCCGGAATGCCAACGCCGCCCTGCGTTGGGCTGACGGGCGGGCGGCGGGCGGCGGGCGGCGGGCGGGCGGCTGTGGGCGCATGCCCTGAGAATCATGGCGCCTCCGCCTGGGGGCTGCACGGGAGAGCGCTCCAACTAATGCAAGCTGGAGATAGGACCATGTGCTGCAACGACGGCCTGAGCAGAGGTGAGAGGGCTCTTTGTGCGTAAGTACGTCATAGTCAGCCCCAGCCCTGTTTTTTTTTGAGTCACCGCCTGGTCGCACTTTCAACACCAAACACATACGAAGTAGCTGCAGCTTGCCTGCCTGCCTGCCGCGCGCGCACGTGTGGCGTCCAGCAGTTCCGAGCGGAAATCGATCGCGGCGCCGGCCATACTCAACCCGCCCCCCAGCATCGCCCACGTGGAGCACTACTGGCATTCCGGGACCGTCGGCATTCGCACTGCGCGCAGCGTCAATCCGGAGCCTTTGTTGCGACGCCTCCTGAGCTTGCACGTCGGCCGCAATCTACGTGTCGATCGTTTTCCTCCACCCGCCCAAGCACGCCCTGCATCCCCGCTCGTCATTGGCCCGCTGCCCGATCTCAGACGGCTGCAAGCGCACCAAACCAGCTGTGCTTGGGCTCTCCTCCAGACCTCTCTGCTGTCCCTCCGGACATGGAGGGTCTTCACCGTGGCCATGGCGCCCTCGCTGCTACAATGGCCGTAATGCTGTTCGTCCCAGATGTCTTCGCCTTTATTCTTAAGCCGCAGTTTTTCTCCAGTCTCACCTCTCTCAATGCCTCTTCTTCGCCGCTCTCATCCGAGTCCGAGGGTCGATTCCTCCCCCTGATAAGCCGGTTGCTCGCCCTGATTGGTGTCGATCCTGCCCGTCCACTGACCGTTTCGGCCATGGCCAAAATCTCTCTTATATGTGGCTTGATACCCGGCCTACTGCTTCACAGGCATCGGGCACAACTTGTGGAGAAGGGAGGTGACGGCGGCAGCGCTCCCGGCAGCGTTTCAGATACCATTGGCCTAGGTGGGGAATGCACGATGAGTTGGAAATCACACGCTAACCCCTGATACCAGATGCCGTGACTACGGATCCCGGTCTGCTGAAGAAGCACTCGGCATACAAGTCTTACACCGTCTCCAGTACTGGCTGGACGTACCCCTCGGTCCGCACCTTCTATCGCCCACACCCTCAGAGCGATAAGCTTCCCAAGAAGCCGGCTCCACTCCCGTTGCTTGTTTTCGTCCACGGGCTCGGTGGCTGTGCTGCCCAATTCCAGTCTCTCCTTACCAGTCTCGTCAACTTGGCCCCGTGTCTGGCCATTGATTTTCCTGGCTGCGGTCTTTCCAAATTTTCGCCCAAGGACCCTCGAGCTTACCATACCAATGCTCTTGCTGCCCTCCTCGCCACGGTGGTTGACGAACACCGTGACAAAGAAGCCGGCCAAGGTGTGATATTCATCGGACATAGCCTCGGTTGTTCTATATCTGCCTATTTGGCGTCATCGTCGGCTCCAGATGCCCAACTTCTGTCTGAGCATGTGCTAGGTTTCATTGCGATCTGTCCCAAGGCGGAGCCTCCAACCGAGGAAGAAGCAACTAAGTTCAACAAACTGCTGAGCATTCCCAATCCGATCTTCGATCTATGGCGCCGGTGGGATAGAAGAGGCGGAACAGAGAGTGCCAGTGTACGGAGATTCGTCGGTCCCGACGCCGATCTGGAGACGAAGAAGCTTCAAGTTCGTTTCAACAAGCAGAGTCGCACGCCCGTCTGGAAAAGCATGGCTCGAGGGACGCTCCCAAGGACATGGTACCGAGGTCACTCAGGCATCATAGCCAAGAAAGAAGAGGGTATGCCAGGGAAAGAGGTTTGGGCAGGCCTCGATATGCCGGTCTTCCTCGTCGCTGGAGAAGCGGATCCCGTTACCCCACCGAATGAGATTCGTAAGATTGCATCTTTTCTGGGTAAAGATGCCGGGCTTGCGCGGGAGAAAGGGGCAGAAGTCGTAGTTGACACCGCAGCTCCCGTCGATCTCACAAGTGCAAACGGATCGCCACAAACTTACAGAACAGGCTCGGAAACACTTCTCGATAGCCTCGACACTGACTCGATCCCGCCGCTCGATGTCTCGATAACTACCGACGGGGAAGCTTCAGTAGCTCTGAAGCCCAAGGCAAGATGCCTCAAAACTGCCGTCCTTCCTTCACCCGCTTCCCACGCCCTGCTCTATGCACCAACCACAGCGAGGACTCTGGCGGGTCTGATTCAAGGCTTTCTCGCCGAGCGCGTTGACAAGAGACTCTCGCTTGGCTGGCAGCTCAAGTACCTCACCACCGAAGGGAAATGGGATGTGAAGAATTTGAAGAAATGGCAGGCCGTCGCTCCAGTCTCGGAGCCTATCGGCGGTGTCTTCCGTGCAATGAAAACACTACGAGAGGTTGATCCCACGCACTGTCCTCAGGTCTTTGTAAGAGACTGGCAAGGCAAGATCCGCGCAGTCGTCGATATCAGCCACGAAAGCCCGGTCTATGATCCCAAAGGCCTGGAGAACGGGGGTATCCAGTACCACAAATTTCCAACCGTCTCTAAACTTCCGCCCACCGAGGACGAGGTCAAGCAGTTCATCACACTGATCGACAGGCTCCGCGGTGAGAACGCTAGCGTTCCTAGCGAAAAGGCATCGTACGACCTGCCGTTGATTGGCGTGCACTGCCATTACGGCTTCAACAGGACCGGCTTTTTTATTGTATGCTATTTGGTGGAGCGGCTCGGATGGATGCTACCGAATGCGATCAACGAGTTTGCGAAGAAGAGGTCGCCGGGGATCAGGCACGAGCATTTCATCGATACTTTATTTGTTCGTTATCACGTTGGATTGAAGCGGGCACCGACTTTGTAATATTGGATGCGATTAGATTGGAAGGGCGTTCGGGAATGATTCCCGGGAGATACCAGGCTTTGGTGGATTTGGCGCGTCTCTGTATATTTCTTGCTGATATACCATGTCCAATACAATTGAATTATTTTTACCCGATACTTGGTGATCTTCGCAAATCCGCTACTGGCGGCGGACGGAAATTCATTTCACAGAGTACAAGTGTTTTGGAGTCCCCTTCATGGTGCATTGCAGGCCTTTTAGCTTTATTGAAACGTGCAAATTTTCGGCATCAGTGGTTGAAGGTTTCTTGCCGAGTGCGGAGGCGATTGGTGTTGCTGGTTCGGGATATCACGTGGCGCGCTAATGGGGCTTAGCGAGGTGGTATCGCACGCGGGTCTTCGCACGCCAATTTCGCGACGACCGACGACAGCAGCAGCGACAACCACCGTAGTCTCAGCCCAACCACCCCTCCCACGACCCCACACCAACCTCAGTCAAAATGGAGAACGAACGCGGCGAGCTCGTCGACCTGTGAGTCTTTCCCCCCTCGCGGCGGCACTTGTTTTATTTTCCCGCACGACCGAGAGTGGTGGCACGGGAGAGCGAAGCGCAACTAACATTTCTCCCACCAGCTACGTCCCCCGCAAGTGCTCGGCCACCAACCGCATCATCCAGGCCAAGGACCACGCCTCCGTCCAGATCTCCGTCGCCAAGGTCGACGAGAACGGCCGCTACACCGGCGAGAACCAGACCTACGCCCTCTGCGGCTTCGTCCGCGCCATGGGCGAGAGCGACGACTCCATCAACCGCCTGACCCAGCGCGACGGTTTCCTCAAGAGCGTCTGGAGTGCCAGCCGGTAAGCTCTGAGTCGAGTAAAGAGGGTTTCGTCGGAAAAATGGTACGTACAAGACAGTCCGGAACAGATCGCCTGGAGGGGGGGAAATGCCTGGACGGAGAAAAAAAAAAGGAACGAGGTCTCAGGCGAGCGAAGGGTCGAAACGTGCAAGGAATCGCGAAGCTGACAATTTTTCCTCGCAGGCAATGCTCTTTTCTTCATTCGGTGCAAACGGTTTCGGGGATTCAGTAGCGTTGCTGGCTGCATACCACGGGGGGCTTTCGTACAAGAAGGCCTCTGCGCTGTAGTTAGGAAGACAACTTCAGTGCACCCTGACGAATTTTTGACGATCTCAGTGATTCGGCAGCGACGAGAACCCCAAAAATTCAAATAGAAGGATTCCTCACGCCAAAATTTCATTCCTGTTGTCTCATCACCGCCTTAGCCAGTGCCGCATCTAGGTCGCCCGTTCGTTGAACTCAACCACGATGTTTCTCCACAAGCTCCCCGAAATGCCTTCATGCCCCGGTTTCAGGTCATATTTTGCGTGTGCCGGCGGATCAAGACTTCCTCATTCAAGCCCACTGGAGATGGTTACCCCAAGGGGTAGCCTCCTGGACCGGGCCCTATGGGTGAGGAGGCAAGAACACTTCAGCGCCGCAGATCAACACGCCTATGAAGAGCTGCTGGGGCTGAGATTCGCTCATGTGGCACAGATACGGGCGAGACATTCTTGATCAGCAAGCTACATTGAACACTTTTTTAGCCCAAGCCAAACCGTGCATTCCAGCGTTTTGTTCCGACTGAAATAACCAATCAGGGCCCATCTAACACGTTCACTCGGATCAGGCAGGACCGAGAGCTCGACACCGTTGCGTCAATCCACGATGCGAAGGGCAGCATGCCTGATAAGCTCACAGTGTCTCCTTGGTGGCTATTCCCATCCCCGAGGTTAGGAACTTTGAATCGATTCTGAGATTTCAACTATGTTCATCTACCCGCCATGTTCTCCGACCCTTCCTACGACGTGGGCGCCGAGCAGTTCACGCCCAGGCTCGCCTCGTCGATGTTGTCGCAGGTGAACAGATTGGTGCCGGAGGGGCTGACGACGTCGATGTTCTCGAGGGTGATGTTGCTGCAGACGGCGGGGCTGGAGCAGACGAGGTAGCCGACGCGGGGGTCGTTCTTGTCGGAGGTGGTGCCCTCGAAGTTCTTGACGAGGATGTTGGAGATGGTGAGGTTGCTGGGGTACTCGTTGCAGAGGGTCAGGTTCTTCTGGCCGTAGCACTGGGTGATCTCGACGGCGTAGTCGACGTTGTCGATGCGCATGGTGTCGTAGGTGATGTTGTTGACGCTGCCGAGGCCGCCGCCGCCCTGCAGGTCGCCGGACAGCGAGGCCGGGGCGCCGGGCCACACCTTGATGCGGGCGCCGTCGGAGGCGTCGGACATGCTGACGTTGTAGACGTAGACGTTCTCGACGATGTCGACCTCGCCGGCGTACTGGCCGAGGGAGCCGACGCTGATGCCGTGGCTGCCGTTGCACCACAGGTTCTGGACGACGATCTCGGTGCTGTTGGGCTTGAAGGAGACGCAGTCGTCGCCGTTGTTGATGTGGCTGTCCTGGATGACGATGTTGCTGCTGCGGTACGTGTCCCAGCCGTCGGTGTTCTTGGCCGGGTTGGACGAGATGCTGCCGCCGGCGATGTCGATGTCGGAGAAGACGACGTCGGTGCTGTTGACGACGAGGTTGTACCACTGCGGGCTGTAGCGCAGCTTGATGTCGCTGATGGAGCCGCCGTTGAGGCCGATGGTGCCGAAGAGGATGGGGCGGAGGATGTAAATGTCCTCGGCGTACAGGTCGTACCAGGCCTGGCCGTTGCCGTCCAGGGTGCCGCCGCCGTAGACGTTGACGTCCTCGCCGCCCAGCTGGAAGAAGGTGGTGGCGTTCTGGAAGGTCTGGTTGAAGGCGTTGGCCTGCCAGTAGTCCGTGTCGTCGGTGAATTTGATGGTGCCCTCGATGGCTGCGGATTTCGGTCAGTATCGAGCTTGTGCACGTTTGCCTCCTGCCATTGGCTTGGCTCCTTTTTTCTTCCCGTTCCTAGCTCTTGCTTACGATCTCCAAAGGTACGATGTTGTTTCCTTTTTTTTCTTTTTTTTTTCTTTTGCAAGGATGGAACAATGCTCGGGGGTGAGATCAAGGACTTACCCCAATCAACGTGCTTAAGGAAGGTCAAATCCAAAGCAGTACCGACGCTGTAGGTGGTGTTCGCGGACATGACGACGGTTCCGCCCGGACTGCAACTCTGGAAGGCTTCAAGAATGGCGGGACCGTCGTCGGAGCCGTCACCGGCGGCTGGGACGACGCAAGTCTTGTTCCTGGCGGGGGAGTCGGGCATGGGCCTGTAAGCGGGCTGCGGCCCTATGGAAACGGCGGTGCGCAGCTTCGCATGGTGATGAAGCGCGGGAGAAGCCAAGGAAGCGGCGGCATTCAGGAACAGGAGGGCAACGACTCCACCGGACAGCATGCTGGGCGACAATTGCAGAGGAGCGGTGGAGACGGGAACATGGGAGGGCTGGGCTCGATATTTATGGGCAGACAGAGGGCACAATCTCGTTTATCCGTGTCGTGGATAGGGAAATCAACAGTTGCGGCGCCAAAATGCAGGTCGGGACCCCCGGTCAAAGCAAAGCACTGTTTCTAACCTGCAACGAGTAAGGCGGGGGCGCGGGCTCCAACGAGCGTCGTCGCCTCTCCGCAAAGGCGCAGTCGTCTCCGCATTCCCCTGCCCTCATTGGTGGACAATTGTCATCTCCGCACAATTACCCCAGAGACGGATATGGGGGAGAAGGAGGCTTGACGGCAGCTCTGTTTCTCTCGCCCGCCGCATGAATAATAATTGCGAGGGTGCCCACAATTCTGCTTGCAGCTCGGATCGACAAAAGGGGATCGAGGTCCCGGCGGCATCCGCGTGTTTCGTGTATCAGATATAAACGTCAAGAGGCCGAGCGCCGTGTCTAGCTTGATACTTAGTCAGAGCTCACCACCGGTCTGCCCTCCACGCGCTTAAACAAAATCGCTTCACTGCTGTCATGTAAACAAATACTAGGAAAGCCTCGCATTGCCCTTGTAACGCTTCTTGAGACGAGACAACCTTCTCTACCTTCTGCGGGAAAAATGGCAGATGTCAATATTCGACCGGAATCGGAGATGATTGCAACACCGGATTGCAAAGCGGGGTGATTTTATTTCTCAGTCGTTTCCCTGACCAATTCAGTTGAAATGATTTCCATGCAGCAGGCCATCATTCACTCTACCCTTGTCGCATGTTGTGCACATCGGGGATCAGCGGATCCAACTCTCTTAGTATATTCATATCGCGGCGAAGTGAGTACTCTGTATTCAGGGATACTTCAAACGACTATGACGGAAGAACGCGGCCATTCGTGAAGTAATGAGCCTGCATCTTCTTAGATCAATGCAACATGCCGACACCACAGTTCGGTTGGCTACTGGGAAAAAGCTCGCGACCATCTAACCTCATCTTGCCGTGCGGATGCATGGAACCGGGGTGAAGCAGTTTCCGATCCTTGCCCTTCTCACATTAAGCGAGCATTCGCGCCCACAAACAAGGCTATCCATGAGATTAAGAATGAAACTAGCTGGCTGTTCTCGGCCAGTACCGCTGTCCTACTTACGACATTCGTGGTTGTGAATGCCGGGCATCTGACTTCGTCGAGAGAGCAAGCTGGTGGGGATTGGTGTCGCTCAACTTCTGTGCTGTGTCAACCTCCATGATCACGCCTCATATAAACAACGAGTAACTTCGACCGGGGCTTATAGCGAGCCAGCAGTGGAGCTTGAGAAGCCGTGAAATCTCCCTCGCACGATGAGACGATCATCGCACCGCAGTAGAGCAGTGCCAGAACACTTGGATATAAGCAGAGCGTGATGCGCCTGAGCGGACCCTCCTTCTTGTGCCCGACACGATCAGCAAGTGCCCGAAAGCTGGACCCTGTGATAGATCCTGGCTCCCTCCAATTTTCGCGCTTCTTCTGCGCCTATGCTGACACAGCATTTACGAGACATGCCCATATGCACGTCGGGGGCCGCCGCAAAGTTATGCTACCCCGCCACTTTCACAAATATCCTGGAACCTGGATTTCTCAAAGCGCGTGCATTTCTTACCTTGCAGATCCAGGGTCTGCACCGCCATCGTGTCGGCGGGTGCCTGCAGGCGAGCTAAACCTGTCTGTTCCCGATATGCATCTTGCTGAGCCCAGTGTGATGGGAGAGGCAGGTAAGGGTACGGTTCTGGAGGCGGTGAGGAAGGTCTGGCACACACGCCGCCTTCTGTTAAACTCTGAACGTCATAGGCTTGGCGAGTTCAAAGCGGTCACCGTCCAGCGCACAGATGGGCATGTAGTGTGTGCTCAAGGGTAGACGGGGCAGGTCATCCCTGCCAGCCATCTCGTATTCCAGAGTGGATTGCCTTTCAAGCAGGCTGCTCCATTTTGTATTCCCTTATGTTCATTTTAGTCTACCATCTACAATCCAAAAGAAATAAAACCCGATGAAAGGAAAAGGTCAAAAAGGAAAACACAATCTCGCATCTCTATTCGACTGGGGGTCATCAATACCATCTCACGTACATTGATCCGGCAACCAAACCATTCTTCAAGTGGGAAAAAGCAAAGGTTCAAAGGGGGAGGAAAGAAAGAAAAGAAAGAAAGAAAAAAGGACAAGAAACGACAAGGGACCCTGCATGTATCCCAGACGGGTAATTCCGTTCATGTAAAGATGCCGGATGATGCACAAGAGATTCGCCTTCGCCAGGAGAAGGGGAAGCATCGCCGGCCGATACAGCAGCAAAGCCGATCACTTGCAGGTTTTCAACGCAATGTTGCAAGCGCACCTGAATTGTTTCTGTGCTTGCTCTGCTACCGAAGGGCCAGCTCCAGCTCCAGAGGAGACAGAAATGAAAGCAAGTAAGAGATCAAATCCACAACAACAAGACGCTCCTACATTTGTTCGGGGCAACACAGACTTGTACATGGACGACTTGTCATCTGCATGGTATCGGAACACGCGAGGATACTAAAAGGGGCAGGGGTGTCGAGGGCAGAAGCAGGTAACGCTACAAGTTCGGAACAACACGCAGCCAAACAGGAAGTGAAGGACATCGTTTACGCGTTACTCGCCAGATCATACCGAAAAGGGAATTAGAGGAATTGTGCAGACAAGATGGATCCCCGTTGCAGTTGCCTGTCGCAGGGATTGACCGGGGGTATGTGCAAAACGACCAAAAGACATTGTAGAGAATCAGAGGGGAAGCGAGCGAACGAATTGAGCAAGCATCTGATGGGATCTCAACGTAACCGAAGGAGACGATTGAAAAGAAGACTTGCAACAGCAGATAAAAGATCCCCAGATGGAAGCGTTGAGCCTTCCTACATCATAGCACCCTCCACCTCGAAGAAAGTAGTGGGTGCGGACGGTACCAAGTGACCCTCGGGGTCTATGTCCAAGCCTCCTGGGTTGTTGGCCGGAGTCGGCGGGTCACCACCGTCAGACGGCGATGGGGTGCTTGAGGGGGTAAGCCCCATGCATCCACCTCCACCACCAAGCGGGACGCCAGCGAAGAAGCCAGCAGTGGGAGCAAACAGAGATGGCACGTCTGACATGGTATTGCAGCCCCAGCTTTGGTCTTGCATCGGGCTTTGCGGGAAAGACTGGTAAGGGGTGAGGGCGGCGGGCGAAAGTGATGCGCATCTCGAGTCTGAAGCCTCCGAGTGCGCAAGGCTGTGCTGCATGTAATCGCGCAGCGGATAGACGTAAGGCCCTTGAGGGATCGGGTCCAGCATGTATGGGTTCGGGCAGGGTTCGTCTTCCGGATTCAGCGACGCGTCGCGGATTGTACCAAGCCCGTGTTCGAACAACTCCTGCTCAGACTGCTGTCGCCGTTGGACCTGTCGCCTTTCCGTCGAGCGTTTCGTTGCGTCACCGCCCCTTGCGCCGGCGGCCTGTCTCTGGGCAGATGGACGATGGTTGGGGTTGTGAGAATGCTTCGACCCGCGCTTCTGCTGCTCCTTCTTGCGATAGCGCGTCGTCGACTTGACGCCCTCGCGAATCGCTTCACCAGTCAGGCACCACATGTTGGCCTTCTTTGAATCCTCCCCTGCCGGCTGTTCAACCTTCTGAAAGGCCTGCGACGCTTCTGGTTAGCTAGTACCGTGCGGAGAGGGGCTGGGATACTCACGCCATTCATCGAAAGGTTGTGCCGGATGCTGTTTTGCCATCCTTTGGTATTGCTCTCCTTGGGCTTGTCGGTGTAGCGCTGGAACCAGGCATAAATGTCCCGTAGCACCATCGTATGGTCCGGGCTTTCCATGAGCGCGCGGTAGATGAGCTTCGCGTACGGCTCGTTCTTGTCGTCGTTCCTGTCATCCTGCTCGTTTTCAAACCGGCCGCGGTCGTCGTGGATTGCTTGGCCGAAGTCTGGCCTCAGATGGTATTCTGGGGTGTTGCGGAAAGGCAGACACTGCGAAGGGGGCGTTGGATAGAAGCCAGCGTCCATGGGCGGAGACTGGCCCCTGATCGGACATTCCATCCGCGGTGAAGCTACCTGATAGCCGTGGCTGGGGAAGCCGAAGCTCTGTTGCTGGCCGGGAAACTGATAGCCCGGTGGGAAACAGACGTCGGACAACTGATCTGGGCCCAAGCCGGAGAGAGTCCTGGGACAGGTCGGATCATGGTCGGGCGAAACATACTGGCACTCGGCATATGGATACTGATGGTCTACTCGCAGCTGCGGGGCATAGTCGAGCGCGTCCGGCGGCCCGGGCGGATGCGATGACGCGGCAACCTGATAATGAGAGAAGTCCGGGTGCTGACACGGGTAGTCGTAGTCCATGAGCGAGAGGTCGGGGCTCCTGAAGAACTGATCATGGTCCTCGAACGTTTGCGGCTGGACGTTCTCCTGCTTGAGGGGAGCCAACAAGGCTGACGACGGCATGGCAGAAGGGGAAGTTTGGCGGGCGGGAACATGCGAGAGGAAAGAGGCTCTGGGCGTATCACTTCTTCTAAAGGGCATCTGAAATTGCTCCGGGCGAGGCTGATGAGCGGACTCCGTAATTGTCATGATACACTGTGACTGGGTTGGAGGAGGCGCAGCGTCTGCACAGTAGGTGAGTGACACTAAGCCTGCTGTGGAGGGTGGGCAGGTATGCGGGCGATCGGTGGAAGAATTCCAGAATCCAGAACGAAGCAAGACGCGACCAGTGGGACCTTTCTATCGGGGATCGCAGCCTCCAGCGCCCATCAGCTTCCAGGGGATGCCATCACCCGCAAAGCGGCTGCCAGCGCACAAAGCCTCGTCTGCAGCACCGCACAAACAACATGCAGTCTGAGTCTCGCACGGGCAAAGCTTTGTTAAGCCCGGTCAACCAGGCAGCGGGACCTGCGCCAGGCGTCATGGCCAGCCGGACCGGCGAGCCCATTGGCCCAGCCTGCTGGAGTTGGCGACGGGAATTACACACCGCCAGCGGCATCCTGCAGTTGACCGTCGCCGCGGCGCAGCAAATGGCCAACGTCTCTGCAGCCACGCATACAAGCAGGCAACCATAGCATTTCCCGCCCTCTGGCTTTTCTAGAAGCTTTCGCCGAGCCCTGATTGGCACTGTCCCGGTGGTACGGGGTCAGCCGCCCGCTGCGAGCTCGACATGCCCGCCGGCGCTGGGCTTTGGCTTCCGCGCGTTACACCCCCGCTCACTGGACGACATGTTGTGTTTGGATTTGCCGATTCACCACAAGCGCTTGCCGTGAGGGTTTGACAGATGGGCCCGTGCAACAACGACAGGCAACTGATCACGCAGTGCCTGCAAGATTGCGCTCCAGAAACGCGGCCAAATTCTGCTTTGTCAGACCCCCTCCATCCGCGAAAGCTGAACATCTGACTGGCTAAGAGAGTCCAGGGAAATGGCCATAGGCATGTGACATCCAACGTCAAGTTATGCACAACGACTGCTACGCACCTATTGGATGTGGAAACCCATGCATTTTTCATGCTGCATCGCAGCAGCAGTTACCAAAGGCGAGGAATTGTCGGACATCCTGACCAGACGCCTCGCCGAACCCGGGAATATCTCCACGTTCTGTCGCCATCCGCTTATTTGACAGTGCGACCCTTACAGAGCACGCCTTGTCCAACAGTCTGGAATGAGAAGCGGGCCGATGCGCTCATTTACGGTAGTAGATCTAAGGCGTGTTAGTATACCCCACCAATGATTTGCACAGCAGCCTGGCACAAAGCGGAGGATAGCGGCATACCTTCTTGAACTGGAAGTGAAGCTGCAAGATTCCCTGTCCGCCCTATCAGTATTACTGCACACAACATCGCCGTCACTAAAAACGGAGTGACGCCCCGCTCTGTAGAAAGCCTTACCTTGTCGAAACTGCTCTTGAACCCTCGTTCCCGTTTAGCGCTGTAGTCCCACTCCTTGTCGACAATTCGAAACGCGATGTCTTCGTACGGCGGACCGGCAATGAAACGGATCAAGCATGTATCTTCTTCGCCAGCCGGGGCAAATGACTGGCCACGCTTTCGTCCGTTTTCCCGCTCAATGCGGTACGTTGGGGCTTTGGTCTTGTCGATCAGGTCAGGATAGAAGATGTTGAACTTGTAGCCCTGGACGACCTTGGGCGGAGGATTGTCGTGGTCATAGTGGGTCTGGTTGTATTTGTTCCATTCGTAGCCCATCTGAACACGGTTGAAGTAGCGTGGTTTGCGCGGCCGGTACTTGTCGGCCCACCGCGACTTATTCGGCGTGATCACCTCCTCCTCGCCATTGAAGATCTCCTCATTCTCACTAACGCCCCGAGCAACCTCACGTTCGTAGAGCGTTTGAGTGGCGTGTGAGAAGTCCTCGTCTCGTGCCGCGAACCTGGAGACTCCTGGCGCGCTTCCCGTGTCCGTTGGCTTGGCCTGGATCGTGGGGGCAGCTCTGTCGGGGCCGGATTGTTTCAAGGGTACGTATCCAAGCTTCAAGACCTTGCGTCGATCTTCGGCCTGCACAAGTTAGCCCTGGAAGAGACAACGCGGGGTACCATTCCATCAACTCACAATCTTATCCAGGAAGGCCTTCTCATCGACAGACTCAAGGCCCTTGTCCTCCGAGCGCAGTTTCAAGAACGGCTCCGGATCTATCGCCGGCGTGTACGCCACAGCAGATGGAGATGCCGAGCTCGACCCCAGGATCCCGCGCAACTTGTCCTGCACCACAAGTGCTTCTTGCTCCTGTTGCTTGCGCAACCCTTGCAGCCGGCTGTTAATGATGGTCTGGGACAAGCGCCGGAGCTTCGCCTTCGCTTTCCACACAAGAAGGCTTTTCAGAAGGTGTTCCCAGTAATCAACATCTATGGGCTCGTTCGAGTCGAGCTTTCTCCGGATCTGCTTCTCGAGCGCTTCAAGCTCTTCGAGGGATTTCGGGCCGAGCAGGCGATCGACGTCGGCAGCAACGGAACTGACACCACGCGCTTCTCGGCCGGAGGATTTGGACTGCTGGCGGCGGTCTTTGCAGATAACCTTCATAGTCTAGGTGGTGTTAACAGTCTGCGGCGCATGTGGAATCCGAGCGACGACGTACCTGCCAGAATTCCTTGTTCTTCCTGTCGGTTTCGAGGGTCAGATAGGTATCGATGTCGCTCTCGAGCTCCTCCATCTGCTTCTCGTCCAGGGATTCAAGCACGCCTTCGGGGTCGACAATGTCCAGGTCGGTATCGTCATCCTCGTCCAACACGTCTTGAGTGCCGTCGATGACACGGAGAGTGACGGCAAGCCAGTCGATGGGCTTTGCGCGGCCGCCCTTCACGCGTATGGCGGCCTTTTTCTTCGCCTGCTGCAGGACAAAGCGATCCTCGCCGGCCACCCATTCTTCCTCTTGCGTGTCGGCGGAGCGCTTGCTTGGGATGGTTGACGCAGGCTTCCGGCGGGGGCCACCAGCCGGTCGGGCACGCCACGGGGGCTGGTTTTGCGGGTCCATGGCCAGGTGCGAGGCGTTGTGCGGATTGACTGTCCTGGAGTTGTATGTAGTGCCTTGCGGCGACGGCAGCTGAGGCGACGCGACCGAGCCAGGGTTGCGGAGTGGGCCGCGCGCCTTCCTCGCGCAGGCAGACGTCACGGCCGCACAGTCGGGCCTTCCCGTCCCTTCGCACCGAAACGCTGCCTTACGCCACACAACCTCAACACCACCGCCATCTGCCGCCATCTGCCGCCATCAAAATCACATATGGAGGCTATTTGGAAACCGCTGCGGGCCACCAGTGCCCCGGCATCGTGCCCGCCGCTATTCGCAAAGTCCCAGTTCACGTCAAACAGCTATGTTGTATTTCTTACAGATCTCCGCCACGTCTGGAAGGAAAACATGGACAGGAAAAGCATCTTTAAACGCGCCTTGCTCGAAGAGACTCCGATTGACCCAACTGAGGATCCCGCGCAGACGCGTCTCCTGCTTGATCACATTAAGAATGCTATCGAGGGCCGCGCCGGCACACGCCGGCAGCTGATCCAGAACACAGAGGATCCCCAGGCCCTGAGTCTTCATCTCACAGCGTCTTTGCCCGGCTCGCTTGACGACCTCCAGTGGATGATAAAATGCAAACGTTTGTCCGCTGCATCCTTGCAGCACCATTTGATCTCACCCCTCATAAGCAAGGCCTATGATCACATGCAGCAGGTCGACGATCTAATCGCCCGGCTAGGTGCGAAAGACCACGTCATTTCCAAGTTGTTGGATAGACTCGAGAGCACTGGTACGGAAATTACTAGTGTCTTCCCCGGCGCAACGGGGGCTAGAGGCTCCAAGCATTTGACGCTCCGAGAACAAGCAGCACGGCAGGTCCAAGGCCTTGGCCCTTTTGATTCCAAACAATGGCGGCAGAGCCACAACGGAAGTCAAAATACCCGGGTGCCAGACGCAAGCTTGCCTCAAGTTCTTGGGGTATTCGCATCTGCTGAATACGTAGATGGCGAGATGGATACAGATGACCTTTGGCTCTCTGCTTTACCTTCTACCGTCAGCGACTCCGTTGATGACACGTTTACCGCTGCCAGTAGAGGCGGCGATGCTTCAAAGAAGGGTGGAACTCCAGTTGCCGAGGAAGACGAATTCGAGGTGCGCCGTGCTCACACTCGTTCTCAGTCCCGTCTAATTCTCAGCAGCGCCAGGACACTCCTCCAAAGTTGAGAGAATCCAAAGAGTCACAAAACTTACCCAATCCCGACCTTTCAACATCCGGGCATCGGGCAGCTCACAGCCGTGATCCTGACGAGACGACCGATGATGAAGACCTCGATGCTCCATTCAGTCAACAGTTAAGAGCACATGAGCCCGCATCCGTGTCAGCACCTTCAGTGTCCACGCCACCAGAGAAGGGGCCCCTAGTGATTTCGCCAAACCCAAAGAAGCTCCGTAGACTGGGAGGAAGGGCATCCAACCCGCCTGATCGAAAACCGGTGGACAGCAACACTGCAGCAAGCGAGGAATCAACTGCATCAGAAACGGAAGATGAAGAAGGTACAGACGTTGCGAAGGTGCCCGAACCAGAGCCCGCTGTCCATACTGGTTCAAGTGGCACGGAGAAACCCACGGGAGCGCCTCCCCGTAAAGGGAAGCTCGGCGTACTTGGTGGTAGGAAGCCACCAAGCAGTGTAAATGGTAGCGTGTCTTCGACCCCGCCGCCCGCTACAGCCTCTGGCCCAAGTGGGAGTTCCAGTAGAAATGATAGGAACAGGACTGCGGATGCTTCTCTCGATGATATTGGAGCGGCGAAAACGAGCATTGTTGAACACTTGCAGACGCCGGGTGCGAGTGTAAACAAAACGACATCAGAAGGAAGGACCATATCAACACCAGACCCCAGCGTGGCCCCGGAATCGGAGCAAGAGCGAGCGAACAGAAAGCGCGAAGAACTTAAACGCACTTTAGAGAAGTCGCAGGGACCAAAGAAGAGGAGAAGGTTCTAGGAGGAGAGAAGTCAGTCCTTGGAACTGGTTGAAGATGCTTGATTATTCGGCAAATGCTGTGGATTGTAGTAGTCGGTGGTGAGCGTGAGTACCTTCCCTGAGACTCTGTCGGTTGGGCAAGCCTCCGAGCCGGAGGCTTTTGATCTGCGATCAAGCTAACGCTGAGAAGACGTTGGCCTCCGTTGCCAAACGCTTCAGCACATCGTGCCATTCTCTAAAGCAGTGGACTAGCTTCTGGATGAAAAGCGTAGAAAGAGTAAGCTATTCGGTGAATATCCCCTTCAGGTAGGATAGTTCGGCCTTGTATGTAGATATTTCATTGTCGTCAAAGGAACTATTAACTAAGACATAGCCTCTGTGCGCTTGGCATTGTGGCGAGTGTCTGAGCGATGTGAAGTCGAGGCACTCGTCAGAACGAAGGTGACGGATCGCGCCCGGGCGCAGTCGACCTGAAAACTTGGCCAGCTTTCCGTTTGCTCGTTCCCGAAATTTGACTACAAGGTGGTAGTGGCGAAGGCACTTCAACTCAGCTCTTCTCTCCACCATCCACACTGCAGTCCATACCCGTCAACCTCCGCGACTCGCTCGCTGCGCGTCGCAATGTGCAATTATCGCTACATTTACTACTCGCGCTGCCAACACCCCGAATTAACTTTGGTCAGCTTCTGCGACAGAGCCTACGAGCGCGCTGGGCTGAGGGCGCCTCACCTTCGCGACGCAACAGAAGGCGTGGGACCTCCGCTTGGGCGTACCACAACAGCCACAGCCTCGAACAGCACGATCCCCAAGGCCTGCAGACAAACTGCAGGACAAGAAAGGCACGATGCAGGCTCAAGCGTCGTGGAGCAGCGGGCGAAGGAGCAGAAGGTTCCGCTGCAGCAACCCGTTCAACAGGCCGGAGCGACACAACAAACACCTCCGACCACATGGGCGTCAATCGCCCGCACTGCCGCAGAGGCTAATTCCGGCTCCGTAGCACGGACCGCATCAACCTGTGCGACGCCGTCTACCGCTTTCTCGTCACCTGCGCAGCGTCTTGCCGCACGTCTCGACTCCGCCAAGCCAGCTGATGACCGTGACGCTTCCAACATGCAGAGTTCCGACCCGTTTCAGCTAGTGTCGGGAGACTGGGGCAATGAAGACTCGAGTAGAAGCAGGTGGGTTGGCAGGGGCAGATACAGAGGCGTAGGCGGAGGTAGAGGGCGCGGGAGCTCGATGCTGTCGACCGTCACCGAGCACGGAAGGGGCGGCTCGGACCAGACCGTCCGCGCGGGGAAGCCGCTCAAGGGACAGGAGGGCTTTCTCGAGACTGAAGGCACCAGCATCGATCTTCGCTCGCCCGCTGAATTTCCGCTGCTCTCTCCCGCCGGCGCACCGCTGTCTTCCTCTCTCCCCAACAGGGCCCCATCTTCGTCTACGTCTTGGGCACACGTCGCTAGACTGGTCAGCGCAGATCGGTGAGTCCACTGTCCCCTCTCCCGCCGTGTTCCTTGCTAATTGCGCGTTTGCTTAGGCCCGACAGTAGTTTCACATCGGAACCTACAGCCGTATCTGACGCTGGTACAGTCTCCACCTCCCCGTCATCCTTTGCCAGTGATATACTTGACCCTGTTTCGCTAGTCGTTCCTGCTCTTCCCGGCATGGCGCCACCTCGTGCTCCTGGTGCGACACTCAACTTCAGGAGGCCGCTGCTGCCGCCTACCAGTGCCAATGCCACGCACCAGCCAGACAGTCCTAGGAGACAGCTACCAGCGGAATGGACTGGTGGGCTGCGCCTGGGCTCTGAGAAGACCACACCAGTCGTGACCAAGCAGAAGTCACTTGGAAACTTGAGGCAATCCAAAGCCGCTCATGACGGATCAACAGTCACGCCCAAATCTCCTACGAAGGTTGTGCCTTTTGAATTGGCCACGGCCCGGCGAGCGGCAGCGCGAGAGCAGAAGGATAAAGCTTCAGGCACAAACAAGCTCGTTCCCGTGGTCCCGAAGACACTGCCCACGAGCAAGGCAGGTTCGAAAACTCATTCCAAGGCTGCTTCTTCAGATACGACATCCACGTCTCAATACCAGACTGCAGCTGCATCTCCGTTCCCCAGTGGCTCGAGTCAGAGCTTTGCCACTGCGCATGAAGAGCCTTATCATGCACTCCCGCCACCTGGTTCTCCTTCGCGCATTCCGAGGTTGGTGGCTACAGTCGGTCGCAGCGGTGCACCTAGGACAAGCGGGTCTGAGCCGTCTCCTGTCAGACCTGAGGTTCGGCATGAAGCTCCGGTGTCGGAGACGGCTTCTGAGCCACCAGCCGACATTCAGAGGACGCCTTCTCCGGCGGCGCCGCCCATGCAGAATATCACCATTCCAGACCCTTCTCTTGATACTGCAAAGTGGGAAGACGAAGCTAGGACACCAACTACTTCCGAGAAGAAAGGTGATAGAGCCGGCGCTATTGACGTTGCGAGCCGTGAAATGACAAAGTCAGATAAAGCCATCTCAAAGGCCAACACCACCGTGGCAGATGTTCGGCATGTCGAGCATTCAGGCTCACATGTTCACTTTGTTGAAGCGCCTGAGACTTTGCGGAACAAGCCCGGCTTGGGTATCGTGCACAATCTTTCAGGCCTCTCGTCTGAGTCCAGTGAACATCCGAATGTGCTATCTCAGGCTGGACTGCAGGGATCCGGTTATATTCAGCCTTCCTTCCAGGTCTCAAGTCCCATCCTTTCCTCGGCTACACATACCGAGGCGCTGTCTCATTTTGGGAAGATATCGAGCATAGAGAGATTGCAGCCTAAGGAAAGGTCAACCGTGGATGATGCCGAGCAGAACGACGCGCCATCGCCGGAGTCTATCAACACTTGGCCAAAGACGTCGGACATCAGTGTGTCTCGAGCGACGGAGCACGAGAGCATACCGCCTCATTCTAAGGAGAGTACTTACGGGCCTGTCGCTCAGACTTTCTTCACGGCTGAAATGGCAGCATGCTCAAAGTTCCCATTCAACAAGGGACAAAGTAGTAGCTCAAGGCCTGACGAGGGTTCGCAGTTGTCGCTACATTCACTTGAGAGCACCGACAGTTCCGACGTGAGCACCATCAAGGGAAATGCGTTTGCGAGTCCCGGCAACCCAATTCAGACTACGACTTCTAAGCAAATCAGTGTTCCTCCACACAAGCGTGCGGCATGGGGCGGGAATATCAAGGCACCACACCCATCCACAGGCAACGCGACGATTCCCAGCAGGCTGAACGCGCGTGCCCAGGAGTTTGTCCCTGGAGGTACTCCGTCTGGCAGTCAATTTCCTGCAACAGCCAGCCGTGTGACCCATGCTCGCCCGCAGATGCCGCCGGAGTGGATGGCCACGCAACCTACCAATTATGCGCCCGGTGAAACCTTGCTAAGCAACAACCCTATCGCCGAAGCAAGCGGATCGACTAGTTGGAAGAAGGGAAGGAAGAAGAAGAAGACTCTAAGAAAGCTTTCTGAGGAGCACGGCGACTTGCGAGAGCGTCCGTCAGACAGTGATATGAGTGCGTACAACCTACATCCGTCTTGGTCCATTTCCGGGCCTTCTAGCTCCGTGGGCGGCCCTTACGGTACAGTTCCCGGGCGCTTCAGTACTACGGTGGGCCAATACGGCACACGCCTTGGTGAAAACTGGAATATTCCAAACACGGGTCGGGACATGGGACCTGGCGGTGCTCTTCGCACGATCACCAACGCGTCGTACGGGCACAGGCCCCAAATGGTCAGTCAGCCTCCGGAGGAACCATACCTGGGACGAGGAGGCAGTGGCATACCAACCGGGGCGATTCCGAAAGGAGACGAGGCGGTGGAGAAGTGGTGGCACAACGGCTGGACCAGCACCAACGGCGGGCCTCTGACGCATGGTGCGGTGTACGACTACCTCCGGTCGACGGACAAGGCTCGCGAGAAGTACCCAAGCATTTTTCCATCGCATTCGGAAGAAGAAGCCGGCGAGTACCCGGGCCATGGCATACTCCAGCCTTGCGGCAACATGAACATGGTCGGCGCGTTTGAAGCGCTGCCGCATTATCCACTGCTCTGCCCGAGGTGCCAGCCTGACTCCCACGAGAGCATGCAGGCCGAAGGAGTATAAGGAAGAGGATGGGGGAGCGCCGGCGCTTCTCCCAGGTGAAGTCATGTTAGTGGTTCGAAATTCTTTACAGCACAGTACGATACCCATGGATTCGGCGATGGCATTTTCGGAGCGCATGGCGCATGGTGGCGGGCATGGACATGGGGGCATGCGAGATGGCATGGATGATGCTCTTGTTCGTTTTGTTTCAGAGGCGGCACGGGAAGGATGACGTGCAGGATGCGGCTCTCTTTTTTCTTGGGGGTTTCTTTTTCTTCTTCATCCCTTTCTTTTTTTTTTCTGCAGGAGGGTTTCATTGCTGCAAGCCAATTATTACCGGGACGGCGGGGCGATGGGAAGTAAGCTTCTTTTGCAGGGTCCTGCACGACATGCAGGCGCACGGATGCTCATGACTTGCTGCTGCAGGGGCAGGCAAGGGCGAGCTTAGCAGATAAGCATAAATACATGGCCAATTCTGAAAACGAAGGGTGAAGGCTCTACACAGTACGCAGTAGAAAGGTCGAAGGAATGTGGCATGCGCGAGTGGTGTGATGAAAGGAAGGGTCACGCGGCTGGACGACTTGTTCAGTGCGCATGAATCGCGGAGCGGCAAAGTGTCAAAGCAAAACGCAGCCCTGCTCTCTCTCTCTCTCTCACTCCACTTTGAGTCGGCACGTCGGGCGGCGGTCAGGCCGATACGACAGGCGACGGCGGGCGACGGCGGATGCACCCATCCACATCGTATCTGACGGCCTATTTTTGCGTCGAATGTGTCCGTCTCGTTCGTGTTGGCCGGGCTCGTTGCCTGTCGCGGCGTAGGGCGGCCCTGATGCGGCAAAGCCTGAGGGCAAATCCTCCGCATGGGCGATCGCCTCTGGCCAACCTTAATTGCCTCCATTCCTCCACAGGCTCGAACCGGCATCGCGTCCGCGGCTTTGAACACACCCATGCTGCTCTTTTCTTCCCGCCGCGCCCCCTGCGGCAGCGCCGCCTGCGCTCCGTCTTCCATCTCCCCATCCCTCGTTCAACCAGCAAGCTTCGGGACTTCCATTCGCTCGTCCGTGCCGCTGTTGCTGTCGCTGTTGCTGTTGCTGTTGCTGTCCCTGTTGCTGCCGCGCCTGCCCTGCGCTCGCTCCCAACCCTCGCTCCCGCCCGACGTCGCTCAAAGCCTCGCGTTCCCCCGCGTCCGCGTCCGCGTCCGCTACATTGCAGGCAGTGCGACCAACATCTTCCACCTGCACGCCCGCCCGATTCGCGCACACGGGTAGTTACAGTTACTCCCGTCGCCATGGGCCGCTCACTCGCGTCTGCTGCTGCGTTGGCAGCTATCACTCTGCTCTCCGCGGTCCCCTACGTCCGCGCCGACATCCCTACCTGCGGGCCCAACAACCCGTGCCCGGCCAGCGCCCCGTGCTGCTCCCGTACGTCACTTCCCCGTCTCGTTTCAGCTTGCACCAGCCTTCACCATGGCTAACATGGCCGTCCTGCAGAGTATGGCCAGTGCGGTGTCGGCGCATACTGCCTCGGCGGCTGCGACCCGCTGTTCTCGCACCAGCTCGACTCGTGCGTACCCGCCCCCGTGTGCGATTCCGACAAGTTCAAGATCGACGGGCTCAGCGGCGTCACCGACATCGCCAAGTATCTGGGTGATGCGACCAAGGCCAATTGGGTCTCGACCGGCAAGCCGCTCGAGTACGACGGCGGCGTCCTGCTCACCATGGCCCAGGACACGGTTGGCACGCTGCTGGCGAGCACCCACTACGTGTGGTACGGCAAGATCACCGCCAAGATGACCACCTCCCAGGGCAAGGGCGTCGTCACTGCTTTCATCATGATGAGTGACGCGAGGGACGAAATCGACTTCGAGTTCATCGGCACCGACATTGACCACGCCCAGAGCAATTTCTACAGCCAAGGAGTGACCAATTGTGAGAGTCCCTCGCGCCTTGAACCATGCCGGATTGCTGACCAGTCTTGCAGATAACAATGGCGAGCACCTTGACATGTCCAGCGACACTGTCAACCAAGAGCACGAATACGTCATTGACTGGCAACCCGACTCCCTGACCTGGTCCATTGACGGCAAGAATATGCGCACTCTCAACCGCAAGGACACCTGGAACGCCACTTCCAACCGCTTCGACTACCCACAAACCCCTTCTCGTGTCATGCTCTCGCTCTGGCCCGCTGGCCTGCCTTCCAACGGCGAGGGTACCATTGAGTGGGCCGGTGGCCTCGTCGATTGGAGTAGCCAGTACATGCAGAACGGCTATTACTTCGCCCATTTCTCGTCCATCGAGGTCGAGTGCTACGACCCGCCGTCCGGCGCCACCAAGCAGGGCTCCAAGAGCTACACGTACGACGACAAGGCCGGAACCAACGACACCGTCGTCATCTCCGACAAGCAGGTCATCCTCGGCTCTCTTCAGGCCACCGGTGAGGACCCCGACAAGGGCAAGGCATCATCCGCCTCTGCCGGCTCCACCAAGACCAGCTCCGCCGCTTCCTCTTCTAGCACAGCAGCCGCACCCGAGTCCGTCCCCGGCATGAGCGGCGGTGGTAACCGCGGCGATTCCGGCACTGTCCAGAGCTCTGATGGCTCGGACAGCTCGTCCGGCAGCTCCGACTCCTCCAGCAGCGATGGCAGCGACAGCTCGAGCTCGTCCGGCTCTTCTGGCTCTCAGACCTTCACCCAGGGCAACGACGACTCCAGCAGCAGCAGCAGTGAAGCGCCAGCGGGCCTCCAGGGCGTTGGTGCCAGCATGATTGCATTTGTCGCTGCTTTTGCCACTCTGCTGATGCTTTGATTGTCTGTCGCTCAGTGGCTTGAGCTGATCGCCGCCGGAGGTTTCCCGGTCATATTGACTTAATCAGGGCGAACATGACGGCAACGTCCTCTCCGGTAGGCCTAGTTCAAATTTTCGTTATATCTGTCACAGTCAGACTTTGCACGGTTTCGAGAGATAGTCGGGTACGAAGAGCATGATACCACGGAACATTTCCCCCCAGATCTGGGGATGCTTTCTGTCATTTTCCATTATTGTGCATTATTGGAGGGCTGATTCATTGATTGGTAAGAGTGAGACACACTCAAACATTTGCGACCGTCAGCTATTGGGCACGGAGAGAAGCTGTAATGACCCCGGGAGGGCGTAGAGTAAGGGGCCAAGGCTCCGGCGACCCTCCTTTTGTGTACATTCTTCACTGGTATATAGTAACGATCGTAATCAGAGGTGGAGCTGAAGATTGAACGAATCAATCCATTGGACCAACAACGAATGTTTATTGGGCGGGCAGAGTGCTTGTCAGCCGCCTTCCCGGAGTGAGTCACTTCATCACGGATCTTCAGTATGCATACGGGTCAAGCAAGTTCCGTCTCTGCCGCAGCTATATCGACATCCACGTTTCTCGGATGTAGGCTCACATATCACCATCGCCCTCACACATATATCGGCCCTCGTGCACAACCAGCACAACCTCACCTCTAACGCGAGCAGAGGCAGTCTTCGCGGGCACGGAACTCGCCATCCTCCCCGCAGCATGCCTCCTCCGATCCGACGCATGTTCGGACCTTCCTCCCCACTATCGCCACTACCATTGCCGTCCCCCACCTCAATTCAACGAGAACCCGCCCGCCATTTCCCCGTCGTGGTAGCCACCATCGCTCCAGGGGAGGAGGGAGGCGGCTCCACCAGACGACCAGGGGAGGGTTTGGTCACAGGCGTGTGGAAACGGGCGAGCTCGGGGGAACCCGCGGTTGGAGCGGTGGTTGTTGGTGAGGGCGTGATGCGGCGGTCCCGCAGAGCGGGCTTAGGGTGCGGTAGGCGAGAAGACGGTTCAATGTCCAGCCCGTATCAAGTGGGAATGAAGATGAAGAAGTGATGCTCCTCAATGGCATTGCGCTTAACCCACGCAGACGATGGAGCCCGCACGTCTTGCCGATACAACATGGCGTTTGTTCTCGCTCTTGTTGCGGTCGTTTTTGTCCCTTTTTGCTCGTGACCGGCGGTTTTGTTGATGGACGCCCTTTTGTCGCCCCCCGAGCCGAGCTAAGAGAGATACATAATGTGTACGTTCTGGAAACACTTTAAATTTGGGCAGCCCTCTGGTTGAATATTCTATTTTGAACAAGACCCTTTTCTCTACACCACAAGCGGGACACCCTCCGTTTGGAAACCACGCAGGTGTGTTCTTGCACCTTCCTTTTCGTTCTCTTTATGAACGCACCGTAGTTTCAGAAAAGCCTGTCTAGCGAATCCGCAGAAAAATGAATGGGCTGTTTTTAATTCCTTTACCTCATCCTGCTCTTGGAACGGAAAGTTGATGATGTAAAGAACAACAAACTGCAAGACAATATGCAATCTTTCCTAGACGCTAGTCCATCTTGTCCTGTAGGTTGTAGCAGGTCTATTTATGGATTGCATATTCTCTGCTGCGCGGAGAAGTGATCTTGGCGGCAAGCAGGATATGCACATGGCTCCTAAATACGTACCGTTGTGTACTATCACATGAAGAACGGCGCGGGTCATCTTATCTTGCTTCCCCACACCTTCGGTAGGAAGGATCACCATTCGGCGGGACACTTGACGAATCAAGCAATTCACCTGACATCCTGGTAAGGGAATCCACTTCCTCATTCAAAAGGAATCATCACCATTCATTCTGGCTTTCATCGTCGTCGTCTCAAATCCACACGCTCCATCAACTCCAACAATCGACAGACTTGCGTAATGCTATGAACACATTCTACAGTCATAAAACTCACGTACTTCTACCCGACGGCTCTACGAGTCTCACTCTCCTTCCACCGCCACCACCACCACCACCTGCCGCAACCCCTGCGCTGCTATCGTCTCGCGTTTCCAGTCTTCCCCCCAGATCCCTATCCCTATCAGCACCCCTGCCCCTCTGACTCTCACTCCTTATACTCTCCGCTCTCACCAAACCCATTGCTCTTGATGGCGCACCCGCCGCCGCCGCAGCTCCAAATGCAGTGCCGCCGCCGCCACCGAAGCCTCCTCCCCCAAGCGCAGCGCCGCCGACCTTATCGCCACCACCCAGCGCGGTTCTCTCTCCGACAACGCCGGTGGCCGCGCCGCCGCCGCGGGTGGCCATGGCGGCCGCTCTCATGGCCGCGCCACTGTCCCGGACACGGCGGCCATCGTCGCGGACGCGGCCGCGTTCCTCGCCGGCCTTGCGGCGCTTTAGCTCCTCGAGTTTTTCGTCGCGGAGGGGTCCGCGCACGCAGTCGCATAGGCAACCGCTGACGGGACAAGCTCCGAGCGAAAAATTCGTGTCGACGTGCCAAGCGCGTAGGCAAGAAGTATGCGCCGAGTGTCCACACGTGGCGCAGGAAGAGTAGAGCACCGGTGGCAAAGGTGGCAAAGACGGCGAATCCGTTGCGGCGCGGTGATGACGCGCTGCGGCAGTTGAGTCGAGCGACGGTCCGTCGGTGGCGGAATTTACCGTCGTTACTGTTGTGGTTGTGGCCGTGCGGGACATCTGCAGGGAAGCGTCTGAAGGCGTGTGGCTGTGCCGGCCTCCGTTGGCGGCCTTATGTTTAGCGTTTGACCGGGGCATTGTGATGCTGCTCACGCTTGCACTATGCTGGTGACTTCTTGTCCTGCTTCGACTTTTGCTTCGTTTCTTCGGTGCAACAAGCGGCGCTATGTCTGTTGGTGGTAACGCACTCCAGCACACTGGACATGGGGCCTGCCGCCCCTTGCAGTTCTCGCACAAGGTCTTATCGCCTGGATTATTGATGGAATTCTTACACTGTGTGCATCGAAGTCCGATCTGAGTCTCCTGGAGTGCTTGCTCATACACAGCGGGATATGTTGGATATGCGACTCGCCGGAGAAGGGCAGCAGAATTGAATAGTCCAAGTGAAAGGAGCTGTGTGTGATATGTCTGCAATATTGATTCGGCTTGCAGTGGATTGATGCCAGTACGCGTGAGAGGCGCAAGCTGTGAGTCGAGGATCGCCCGAATCTGGGCGGGCGACATGTTAAGAGAATGAAGGTGGTCTGCATACTGGTTAAGAAGAGTGGAGGTAGAGGTATCTGTGAGAGGGTGAGTGTGAGGGAGGAAGTCAGAGACAAGAAGAAGCATAATCGATACGGTTTGCGCATCAGAGAGAGTGTTCGTGTGGAAGTCAAGAAGCCATCGAAGCACGTCTACGAGCGTAAATGGGGCGCTGAGCTCACTGTCCACGCTCGCGTGCTTGGAGAGGAAGTCAGTGAGGATGAGAGAGTCATTGTCTGCACCTGCGGTCTCAATTGCAGCAGGTGCGCTGACAGACTCATGGACCAGGGAGGGGGGCCGAGCGAGATTCGGAGAGGGAGCATCAGCTGGACCGTCAGGCACAATGGTGCCGCTCGCTTCCATGATGTCAAAGTTGCTCACGGAGGCTTCTGAGAAGCTGCCGTGAGTGCTTGTAAATGCATCAGACTCTGAGCTCGAGTTGCGCATGAGCTGATTATGCTTTCGCAGCGTCTCAATGTCATGGATTGCCCTGCTTTGCTCTGAACTCGAGCTTATGACGTTGGCAGTGGGCTTGGTATCGGCGACGCTTGGAGCTATGGCCTCATGCGCAATGCGTCCTTGCTCGCTTGCACTGCTACTAATGTTCCCATGATCTGGTACCGAGTCATCAAAATTGATGCGCGGCGGGGGTCCCTAGGCCCAAGTCAGTGTTGGGAAAGTGGCGCATGCGTGAAGAACCCTTTTAACCGAACGTGAAAGGTGTGACGAAACCGGCGTACGCACCTTATGCACGTCAGCACGTAAGCCACCCGGTGACTCCATGTATGGGTCTGGCCCACTCGTGGATGTGGCGCCATTACCGAAGCTCGAGAAGGCTGGTCCACTGCTCTGGTGGTCCCAACGGTCCTGCAAGGACTCCGCATCCTGCACGTGCGACGGGGATCTACCACTCGCGAACGAGCCTGGAACGGATAATCCGTGCGAATCGGTCGAGGCGGAAAACATAGCAAAGCTTTCTCCAGAATTATGTCGATCGAAATCGGGGCGTCCATTCAGGGCTGGACTGCTGCCATACGGCTCCAGGCTGAGAGGAACGCGCGGCGGGACCCTGTAGCTGCTCGCCATAGCCCGCCGCTCCTCGAGGTCGTTAGTCGGGACCGCCCATGAAGGGTGCGCGATGCTCGATCTGCGCGCCTGACGCCGGGACGAGGGTTCCGACCGGCCTTGGCCTCTAGGAATAGATCTCTCTACAAGGGAGGGCGGCAGTGCCAAGGCTTCGTCGTGTTCAGGGTCTGGGAGAGCGTCCTGTTCTACATGCGTCGAGGCCTTGGCTGGGTTGATTGCGCGAGCGATCGGCGTCGGTACCTGTGATGAGCTGTCGGCTGAAGCCTGGGCCTGCCCATCTGGACCGTAGATTGCGCGCGTGGCAGGGATGGTAAGGAGATCCTGCTCTTTCTTCTCTGTCAATAAAGTCTTGCTCACTGCTGACGGAAGTGGCTTGGCCGGAGTGGCGGGCTGCTGCTCCAGTCTGCGCCGGTGATTTGCAGCCGCCCGCTGTTGCACAGCATCCGATACTGTTTGACCCACCACCCTCCACGAGTTCGCCAATCGATGGTTGCCAGCTTTCTGGGCGTACTCTGCATTTGCATCGAACACCCTTTGGAGGTTCTGGAATGACTGGATTGTCGGCGGATCCTCGATCGCGATCATGTTGTACTTCTGCGCAAGAAACGTAAAGAGAGGGACGTTTATGGACCCTGGCACAGCACCGCGAACGGCTACCTGATTTGGCGTAAATGAGTGCTTCTGATTAGCAAGAGATTCGTTCAGAAAAAGCATCTTGCCAGGATTGTCGGAGGTGGGGGGTGTGCTGCTGATCGACTTTGTCGAGCGGCTACTCGACGTTCGACCATGGTGGCGCTTGTACGAGGAGCTGAGGAAGCTGTCATCAATGCTGTCATCTGCGGAGCTTCGTGGAAGGCTGCTCTTCTCAGATAACTCGCGTTTCGTCCGCCCATCGGTGGTGTATGTTTCGTCGGAGTCGTACCCCCCAGAAGCCCGCCGCCGGACACGTTTCTGCGAAAAGGCGCTAATGTCGCCGCTCGAGGAGACGGCAAAGGAGGACATGTTGCGCCTGTCGACCACCTTCGGAGCAAAGTGCACGTCTGACTGGGTGAAGATGCCTTCACGCCCAACGGTCCAAAGCAGGTCACGAGAACGCCACAAGAGATCTGTAGGTGCTGTCTGATAGAGGGGTATTTCTCTGAAAGGAAGTGACGGACGGCGGAAGTCCCACACATGCACGACGGGGTGATCCCGATCGTACGCCGTCACAAGCTGCGTGCATTGCCACACCCCATGTTCTTGATCCGGAGACCAGAAGGGTGGTCTCCACTGAGCATTGAAAACCGGGTAAGGAGTGCGGATGACCCATGCAGGCTTCTGACGGCGTTGGTCGGAGGAGAAGTCCCAGATCCTGACCGAACGGTCGGCGCTCGCGCTGGCCAGGTGCTTCCCGTCCGGATGCCAGTCAATAGCGTAGCAGGTCTTGTCATGGGCATTGATCTTAAGCTTTGGCGCACGATTCATGCGGTAGTCCCAGCGCTGGATGACGCCGTTCTCGGTGCCAAAGGCAAACTCGACGCCGTCGGTCGGCGACCACTTGATGTCGCGAATGCCTTCGCTCTGGCCCGAGTAGCGGTCACGGCTGGGACAGGACATGACGTCCTTCTTCATGTCGCGCAGGTCCCACAGGCGGGCGGTTGCGTCACGGCTGCCAGATAGCAGCAAGTAGCCCTGGTGCGGGTTGAAGGCCAGCTTGTGGACCTGGCGGTGGTGCTCGTGCAGCTGGGCCAGCTCGACGCCGGTGCGGTTGAGATCGTACAGCACAACCTTGCCATTGGCGGCAGCGGTGGCGATGTGGGAGCTGTAGCTGCCATGCGACCACTTGACATCGTGGACCTCGAGGGTGTCGCGGTGCCTGGTTGGCGCGGAGGGGGCGCCGGCCTGGTGGTGCGAGGCATAGTTGATGATGGCGGCGCGCAGGTTGGTCTCCTCGGCGCACTTGGTGCCAGTGATGCGGACGGTCTTGAGGATCTCGCGGCCAGCGAGGACGGCATGTGTCCGCTCCTGATTGATGTGGACGGCGCTGATGTCAAGGCCGGTCTTGTGGCTTGCATCTTGCGACGACAGCGAGCTCAGCCTGGCGGGGGTCAGCAGCGGTTGGGCGGGAGCGCATCACACAACGCAGACGCACCCGGGGATTCTGGGCTGGAGCGGCGCGCGCGCGCTGTCGGGGCGGGCCTGCGCCTGGCTGGGCGGGCGCGAGCCGTAGCTGGTGAAGGACTGCTGGACAAATCTGGTGAAGGCGTTGCGCGCCTGCTGGCGCTGGGGCGGCAGCGGGGGCGCAGGCGGAGGGTCGGCCGGCATGGCGTGCGCGGGGACGGGGACGGGGAGACACTCGCTGGACCGAGGGGCGCTCGTGGTCAACGTGTTCCTGCATCCAGGCCGAGCATAGCCAGGGCGTTGCGGTGAGGGCGCGGTGCGGCGTGGAAGGCGGACCGACTGCAGGCGCGCGCAGCCCCGGCCGTCAGACGCAGCTGGATCGGCCTCCGACTCGCGGGGGCGCGTGTGACATTTTGCGTGGTGTTGATTCACTTGCAGGCCCGGCGCGCGCCTTGTGATGGCCGCAGCAGCTGCCCTGGCCGGCCCTAAGCAAGATGTGCGGCCGTGCGTGTGTCCACATGGATCTGTGGCGGGCTAGAAGCTGCACGCCGCCGCCGCCTGGGCGCCGCGATTGTCTCTCACTCTAAAGCTCCCGAACTCTCCACAAAACCGCCACAGCCAACCTTCACGCGAGCGGCTCCCGCCCGAGTTGCTGTCATGCTTGCCTGACGGCTCCCTTTTCCTCCACCGCCGCCCGCTCTCTCCCTTCGCCAACCACCCGCCATGCCCCAACACGACACGCCGCCCGGCCCAGTCCACCCGTTGGTCTCCAACTCCACGACGCGCCAGCTGCTCCTGTACCTGCACTACGCCTCGCCCATTGTGCTGCTGTTCTTCTTCCTCACCACCTTCACCATCCGCTCCGTCGCCGCCTCGTCCTCCTCCAATACCAATTCCAATGACCTCGACCAAACCTACCAAACGCCCACCGGGCCCGGGGGAAAGCCTTTGCCCAAGCGCACCCCTCCGCGGACGCCGCCGAAGAAGGACCCCCAGTCCGACGACCTGCCGCGCGCCCGCAAGCTGCTTTTCGAGTGGCTTTCCGTGCTCGTCGCCCTCACTTTCGTCGCCAACGCCATCAACATCATCGTGCATGCCCTCTATGGCCGCAGCGAGCAATGGTGGTGTGGCCAGTCCGTCGTGGTAAGACCGGACGGGACGCCTGAACGACTGAGAACATGAACATGCAGCTGACATTGCATAGATCTATATCGTCGGCTCCTTCTTCGTTTACATCCTCTTCGTCATCTCCATCATCGATACCAATCCCGCGCCGAACTATGTGCATCAGGCCACCTGGATCGTTGCCCTGCTGTTCGAGATTGCACTGCTGGCTGCGTCGCTCTCCCTCTACACCCACAGGCATCGTGAACCCCGTAGCGGGCATGGAGGCCGTGGCAAACTTCGGTACAATATGACCGAGTGGGAGGTGACAGAAGTTTCCGTCGATCTTCTGCGCATCATCTTGCTTGGCGCGTTGATCGGCTTCTACTTCATCTTCGTGGCCAGACGCAATCACAGCAAGCGGTCCGACGCCGACGGCCCGAGCGAATCCACTGGACTTTTGGCTGCGCACAACGCGGAAAACGGCAGTGCCAATGGCACCACGCACTACGGTTCCGCGCCCTCAGGGGGCAAGCACAAGCACACCGAGGGAGCACCCGCCGGCTGGAGCCGACCGGACAATATCCCCTCAAGGAGCTGGTGGGAGTATCTCAAGGGTTACTCTGTGTTCTTTCCATACCTCTGGCCATCCAAGGACCGCAAGTTGCAGATCATGGTCGTTATCTGTTTTCTGATCGTCGTGCTGCAGCGAGTCGTCAATGTACTGGTGCCCTACATGGTGGGAACCATCACCAACGAGCTGTCTGGAGACCAAGACCCGGTGAGAATGCCATGGATGTACATCTGTCTTTATATCGTCTGCCGACTCTTGCAAGGAAGCAACGGGCTTCTCGGCGCCGCACGGTCGACGCTGTGGATCCCCGTCGGCCAGTACTCCTATCGTGAGCTTTCCGTTGCCGCGTTCGAGCATGTCCATGGCCTGAGCTTGGATTTTCATCTCGGCAAGAAAACTGGAGAGGTCCTTTCGGCTCTTGGCAAGGGCAGTTCTATCAACACTTTCCTGGAGCAGGTGACCTTCCAGGTCGTCCCGATGTTGGTCGATCTGTGTGTTGCCATAGCATTCTTCCTCATTGCATTCGACGCCTACTATGCTCTTGTCGTAGCCGTCGTCACTTTCTGGTATGTCTACCTGACCATCCGCATGGCCCAATGGCGTGCGGAGATCAGGCGCCAGATGGTGAATGCAGACCGAGAAGAAGATGCAGTCAAGTAAGTCGAGTTTCACACTTCCTCGAGTATCAGCACTAACGTTGTTAAGAAACGACTCGATGGTGTCATATGAAACGGTGAAATACTTCAACGCGGAAGCGTACGAGTTCAACCGTTATCGGGAGGCAGTCACCAAGTACCAAACAGCCGAGTACAGGGTCCTGTTTTCCCTGAACCTAATGAACGTCACGCAAAACCTGGTGTTCATGCTTGGCCTCATGGTGGCTTGCTTCATTGCGGCATACGAGGTGACGACTGGTCAAAGTAGGGTAGGCCATTTTGTCACACTTCTTACGTACATGGCGCAGCTTCAGCAGCCTCTGAACTTCTTCGGAACGTTTTACCGCATGATCCAGTCGGCAATGATCAACTCGGAACGCATGCTCGAACTTTTCAAGGAGCAACCTACTGTTGTGGACAGACCCTACGTCAAGAACCTGCCCACTTGCGAGGGTGACATCCGGTTCAACGAAGTCCGGTTCGCGTATGATGAGCGTAAGCCGGCGCTGCAAGGACTCGACTTTCACTGTAAGCCAGGCACCACGACAGCGTTTGTCGGCGAATCGGGCGGCGGCAAGTCCACGGTGTTCCGTCTCCTCTTCCGCTTCTACAACATTCAAGGAGGCAACATCCAGGTCGACGGTCACGACGTTGAAGATATCAGCATCGATTCGGTCCGGAGGCACATTGGTGTGGTGCCACAGGATACGGTTTTGTTCAACGAGACGCTCATGTACAACCTCAAGTACGCCAACCTCGGTGCAACGGACGAAGAAGTGTACAACGCGTGTCGGGCAGCGAGCATTCACGACAAGATCCTCACATTCCCGGACGGGTACAACACCAAGGTCGGCGAGCGTGGTCTGCGGCTGTCTGGCGGAGAAAAGCAGCGTGTGGCCATTGCGCGTACTATCCTCAAGGACCCGCGCATCATCATGCTTGACGAGGCCACGGCTGCGCTGGACACGGAGACGGAGCAGCACATCCAGGAAGCGTTGACCACACTGGGCCAAGGGCGAACAATGCTGGTCATTGCGCACCGTCTCAGCACGATCACCAGAGCGGATCAGATTCTAGTGCTGCACGAGGGCCGAGTGGCCGAGAAGGGCACGCACGAGGAGCTACTAACAAAGAAGGGCAAATACGCCGGCATGTGGAAGAAGCAGGTGCGGGCGCAACGAGCGGCGGAAGAAGCACGGGTGCTGAAAGACAAGGCGGACCGGCTGAGACGCGAGTCTAAGGATGGCATAGTTACCGAGGGAGAGGGTAGCGCCAGCCAGAGTGAAGACGAGCGCGAGAAAGCCAAGTCGAAAGAGAACGAATCAGGCCCTCCGGCGGGCAACGGGGACGGCAGAACGGAAGGCAAATAGGGGAGCAATCACATGTGCGCCGCAAGACCATACGTAGACAATCAGGGAGGGAGGGCATTGAGTTGGCGGGAGCCAAGAGGCGTTGGAGTTGGGTTGGCTGAGTGTCCTCTAATACCGTACACGGGACCCACGAAGGCTATGATTTTCTTTCGTTTTCTTTGTTGGCACCATTGGACTTCACAGCTCTGTGTGTTATCATTCTGTTTGTACTGGGGGGGAGGGCTTAAAATACGATCTGTTCGGCATCATCCTTCACGGCGCTGGAGGCTCTGGGTATGTAGTGTAGGTGCTGGGTAGGCACAGGCATAGGCATGGAAACGGGGATTTTGCGTTACAGGATCGGGCAACGGTGCCCTTTGGGGGGCTGGAGCCGAGCGAATGTACATATACAGCAGCCTGTGTCACGGAAAAGTCAGTTGGGATGCAATGCAAAAATAGGCTCAGTCCACCAAGCTCGCGGCAGGGTGCTACACCCGCTGCTTCCGCGGGAGGAGTTCGATCGGCTCCGTTGATGCGGTGTAGCGCTGGCCGTGGACGGGGTGGTTGTTGGGTGCAGATCGCAGGGGCGCACAGAGCGTCGGCGGGCAGCTGCTGCGGTGGGTGTGGGCTGGAGGGCGGAGAAGCGCATGTCTCACCTTTCGCAATCCAGCGGCAGTGGCGGCAGCGCACGACGGCCGGCCAGGATCGCAGCGAGCTGATCGATCCGGGGCGGAGCATCGCCACACACGACCGGTGAGTGAGGCCAATTCCAATGTTGCTCGGCCGGCCGGCGCAGGCGACGAGGCCCGGCAGCCGCGCAGCTCCCAGCAACCGGCTCGCCGGGGCCACGCACGCTCGCCGAGGGTGGAGGGAGCATCAGGGCCACAGGCCACAGCGACCCGCCCGCGCGGTAAAGCTTGGAGCGAGGCGAGGCGAGGCGAGGCGAGGAGAGGCAGAGCAGCCACGATGATAAAGTCGCGATGCTTGGGGTCTTCGTGAAACCGTGGGCTTTCGGTCGCCCACCGCCTCGCTGCGGTCCACTGCAGTGCGGTGCGGGCTCATGGCCGCAGACCCGTCACCCGGTCTCCGCCTGCGCAGGCCCTTGGTCTTAGCCGGCGGCAGCGCTGCGTCCCGTCGCTCCTGCTCCCTCCTCGCGTCACAAAGCAGCGTGCAACAGCACACTAACCAGTCACCCCTTGGACCCTCGAGATAGCCCCAGCAAGGGCGGGCCTGCGTCTCTGCACTTGCACTCGCTCACAGAGTCATACCGCATCGACGTCGCTCCACCACCGCGCCGGTACCACTGCTGCGACTGTGTCTCCGATCCAGCAGCAGATCAGATCGAAGCCAGCCCAGCCCCAGCGCCCAGCCCGCGCGCAAAAAGTCCCGCGGCAAAATCGCTCGCTCGCGACAGGAAGAGTAGCAGGCAGATCGCCAGCGTAGTAGGCGGGATATGACTTCGCACCATCCCGACGACGTACTAGTGAGGCTCTCCACCAACCCCCGTTCCTCGCTGCCGGTCATCTGCCGCTGCAATGCGAGTGCCATCTGCGCCGCCCCGCCGTCGTCCCCCCTCTCCCTTGATTCGACCCGAGGCGGTGCACACACGCAACGCACGCAACTTTCGCTCATTATTGTCGTGAACCGCGCTAAGACACTGGGGCTAACGGCTGCGCTAGGGCGAGCTCCCGGAAGATCCAGCTGATCATGAGGACAACCGCACATTCACCTCGTGAGCAAATCCCCTCTTCTTGACTGGTGTCCCTCGGATCGGCGCTATTGATCCTTCGACCCTCGGCGAGAGAAGGTCGGCGTCGAAAACGGGGGGGAAATGACGCGCAGATGCGCCGTGTCATCAGATCGGGATGTGGAGCCCCTCCAGGCACCACCGTTCCGCAGTACGCTCGCGACGGCAGCAGAAGCTAATGCAGCCAGAGGTCCCGGACTGTGGCGTCGAACATAACTACGTACCGATATGAGAACGGGAGAAGATACCATGCATATCGTGAGTCTTCTAAAGTCGGCTCTCGCTTTGCATAGTACTGACTCGGAGCGCGCAGGAGATGGGGCGTACTACCAGCCCAACGATGACCGCCAGGCGAAAGCCGGGAGCATAGAGTATGTGTTCGCCGCTTCCCGGGCCGATTCCTTCGCACACTGCTGACATTGCCCAATCGGGGAAGGCATCACGTGTGGCTGCTCACCCTCAACGACGCGCTCTTCTTCTCGCCCTTGCAGGACCCGCAGAGGGTTCTGGACGTTGGCACCGGCACCGGCCTGTGGGCGGTCGACATGGGAGACAGGTATCCGTCGTGCGAGATCATAGGCACGGATCTATCGCCAACCCAAGTTCCCTACGCGCCGCCCAACGTCCGATTCGAGATTGACGACTGCTGTAGTGAATGGACGTATCCGGAAAACAGCTTCGATCTCATCCATGTTCGCGGCTTGACTGGCAGCGTGGGCAACTGGCCGAAGTTCTATCAAGAATGCTTGAAGTATGAAGATGATGTTTCTTTCTCGGCACATTGGCCAATCGGAGCATTCGTATCTGCTCCACGGATCCAACGATTAGCAATGTCTCTGGCTGACCGCTGGTGCTACCATCAGGCACATCCGACCGAACGGATACCTTGAACAGTTGGAGTTTGGGGTCGACGTTTACACGGAACCCGCAGAGACGCCCTATGATGAGATCATCAAGAGCTTCGGACCCTTGCTCATTGAAGCCGGGGACAGGATGAGCAAGACTTTCGAGATATCGACTCATATGACCCAGCTTATTGAGCAAGCGGGTAAGTCTGAGTCTTTGTTCCTTTCCTATCCCTTCGTGGTCTTTTGGTTTTCCTCCGGCGACCATGCTTTTGATGAGTGTTCCACAAAATTCGGGTTCTGCAACATGTTTGCGGGAGCACAAACTGTTTTATCTCGAGCTAACTGCCGGTAGGCTTCGTGGATGTCATTACGAAGCGCTTCATCTGGCCCATTGGTCCCTGGTCCGATGACGAGCGTCTTAGAGAACTGGGCCGCTGGAACCTGAAGAACTGGGAAGATGGAATGGAAGGTTGGGTGATGGCGCTGTTGACCAGGATCCACGGGGTGAGTTTGAGGAGTTACACGCAAGGCCAATGTCGTTGGTTTGCTGACCAGCACGGGGATATTCCCTCACTGCAGTGGTCCTATCAAGAGGTTCAGAATTATAGAGCACAGTTATTGAGGGGTGTCAAGTCGAATGGGGTCAAAGCCTGGCATGACGTGTTCGTATTCGCGCTCTCTCTTCCATACACACCTTTGCTGACTGCGATCCAGATGTGTTGTCTACGCACGTAAACCCGAATAAAGAAATGTAGCAGCTTGAATCATCACACATGGCCATTGATAGGCACGGATGGGCGTATCAATGGGCCTTTCGTTCGATTGATACCCTTCGGTTTCATTTACCTCAAGACAGTAACGATTCGCTTCTCTGATACTTCATCTTCGTTCCTGCTTCTGGGGCCCGGGAAAGGGGAAAGGGCGATCGGAGTGAACCTCTTAGCGTGTGGCTTAAAGCTTCGATGGAAGTGCATGTCATGTTCGTAACGAGGGCGACAGGTCAGAAATTCCATTGGAATGGACGGTATTGCGCGATTCGCGGCATCGTGAGCGCTGCTTGAGAAAGGACAGACTCATCTACCTATCAAACGCTCATGCAGTTAAGCGCCCATGCATACTCTTTGGACTCCTTTCATCGGCCCCGGAAGCAGAGTGGTGACTTCCTGTTGGTCGATGTCCTCTTTTCACGCGGCCTCGGCTCACTACGCCGAAAACCACTCTGTCGGGAAAAAGAAAAGAGGTGAACAAGCGTCGACTGACGGAAGAGGTGCCACGAAAACCACCTTGCTTTCAGCTTTTCATGCACGAAGCTGACGACGGGAAGAGACTCGTATTTTGTTGCGGCAACCAACAAGCGTCCAATCAATGGGCTCAGGCAACATCTGCACCTACACCTTAGCAGGGGCAGTCTTGTGGGGGTTTGAACGACGTCAGACCACGCGTGACCGTTCGTGGCGTCTGGGGACTGGTCTGGAACCGCGGAAGATCGACTATCTCTTCCCTCCAATTTCATCTGGACCTTCTTGTGTTCCTTCCGATGCGCAATGCAAGAGCATGTATCACGTCTGAGAGAGGAAACGACCGTCGCTTAATACTCGCGTACCTCTTCGTCGCGGAGCCGCGTCTTCTTCCGCCGTGCATGAGGGCCAGCCCCCACCCGGCATAGGCTATCCCGCCCACCATTCCCCAAGCATCTTCTGTACGATTCCTGCTCTTTGACTTCTTGGAGTGCATTTGCTAATCGCCTCGTAGCCGACATGTGCGCGCGCATGTATGTGCTCATGCACTTTTTGACGTGTACTCTGCTGCTGCCTACACTGCATCTGCAATTCCCGCCGGACGCAAGGTTTGTGCGTCCGAAAAGCCGTTGGAAAGTGGAGGTGGAGAAAGGCAAAAAAGCAAACATAATCTTGCTTCCCTTCTGTGACACAGCTCGCCCGCCTTTTTTTTTCCCCTTCCACGTACCCCCACCACCCAGATACACCCACACTCCCAAAACCGGCGTCGTATCGACTACGGCAGTACAACGCACCACACGTGCATACGGATGTACTCCTTTTTTTTCTTCTTTCTCTCAGGGCAGATTACGAGGAAAGGACCACCACGTGTTCCTCCCCAACGGCTCCGGAAAAATCAAAACAACGCCTATCCTCACCTTCACCCTGATTGGCGACGTTACTGTGATTTCGCTTAGCTCCGCAGGGTTTGAGTGTATTTTTCCCCGGTCGTGCGTGGGCTGAGCGGCTGCCGCGACTCGTTCCCGGCCATTGGCAGCAGCATCAGCAGCGGCCCTTGCGGAGGGGCAGCCGATAGGGCTGTCGGATGCGCAGGCCCTCGATACCCGGATGCGGGAGTCGGGGGTGCGTAAACCTAAAAAGGTGAATGCATGCTACATCCTGCATGTCTTCCGTCATGTAGAGTGACGTAGCGAGGCGGCGGCCCGGATATTGGGGGCGGAGAGAGCGGGAGGCGGTGAGGCGAGGGGTACGCATGGTGTGTCTATCGGGTCCGGCGATGGTTTGCTTGGCGGTTGTTGCGATTTGAGTTGTCAAGTTGCGTCTCACTCACTACCGAGAGAGCGTTTCCCGTTGTTGTGGTCCGGTAGGGGGGCCACGCGAGGAAGTTTGATGCGCGCAAGATGCAGATGCTGCTCTGAACCGCCCTCGTCACTGGTATCTGGATAGGCTTGAGAAGCTGCACAGCGTGTTCAGAATCGCATCTATGGAGAAAATGGGACGTGGATCTATCAGACTCAAAAACTTGTTGGAATCCAATCTTTAGGATTCATTGCTGTTTGGGCCAACTGGCATCCTACGCACATCTAACCATGTACTCGCTAAGTCATCAAGCTCCCCATGTAGCCCTTCGCTTTCCGAAAAGGAGAAAATTGGCATCAGTAAGAGCTGGCTGACCTCTTTCCTAATGCAGCAGTTTGATCACCATCCATGTGCCCGTAAGATTCTGATCTACACATGCTTCGAGACGTGCTTCAGTACACGTCGAATAAAGGCAGACATACTTACAGATCCCCTTCCCTTTCCTTTTCTGCCCTTGAAAAAGCATTTCCCATCTATCCGACTTTGCTCACATCTAGTTACGGATTCTTCTTGTTCATGCTCCAGTTACGGCTGTAAGGAACTTTGGAGCATAGTCTTTCGTTTCTTTCTTTTCTTCCGGCTGATTAAAAGGTTGCCCCCCCTTTTCGCTCTTTCTGAATGACGCTTAAAAATGAGGCTGTGTAGTATTATGGACGGTTCTAGAAGATAGGTAAGTGAAGGCTTAATCATTTTGTAGCCTGGCGTGGCTGCGCCATTGACACTTGAGCATCGTTAAGTTACGAATGAGGTTGAGAAGCTTATTCTCAGGCTCAACGATTGCTAACAAGCCCAGCTTGTATCCCACGTGATGGCATTGGAAATCATCATACATGCAAAGCAACCCGTCGCAATGGCGGGGCGGTATATTTGGAGTGGTTTTGAAAAGACATGGCACTGCACGAATGACCTACAATCAGCACGTCGGATAGAATTTCATGAGCGGAGTAAAAATCAGATAGGAATCAAGTATTTCATCAACGCGAGTCTCCAGAGTTGTGCCATTAGCATCCGTGATAAGGAAATGTGGAAGAGACACGACAGTGAGGCGGATCTTCGAAACGATGAATGATAAAAGAGCTGGATACTTCGAAATGCGAAGGGGAGGGATAAACCTGGGGTGCACGAAGGGTGTTTCACAATACCGTTGAGTGGGGCGTGACTGTGCCGTATGACTTCGTCTGTCATGGTGTGCATGCGGCGTGGTCAATTCGGTACCGTTGCTACGGATGCGACGTTTGGGTCGCTCAAGAGAAGCCATGATTTACGGGACGAGGTGAAGGGAAAACGAATCAAAAATGTCGCAATGCCGATGTACTTCAGAAGAACTGTTCTGCTGAGTAGGCTGTACTGTTGTTAGAGAATATCACATCACCAAGTGTCCTCGAATACATGCGATTACTGCGACCCGTAAGCACGGGTGTTTTGCGGCACAGTCGTATGACGTATGCATGGAATTGCATTTTCCTTTTTGTAGTTGTTTAGACGCAGAGGCCACTATTGTAAGCGGCGCGGATTAAGCACCGGATATGGCAACACAAATATCTTCGTGCTGGAGCAAAATTGGCCCGAGCTCCATGGAGATCCCAGGCTCCTCAAGGGTCCAGTGGACCCACATACCCTTATTTGAACTCCGAACGTAGAACATAAATCATAAAATCGTAGAATCATTCGCATGCGGAGATATCGCCAAAGTACCAGAGGTGGGCGGCAATGTCGACTGCTAGGCCCCACTGGGCGTTGCCGGATAGGTTCGAGTTTCCCACGTAAGTGTTGATGTCGTTGGCAGTCACCGCAGCGTCATTAGCACTGCTGATGTAGTACTCGGGAGAGATGTGCACGTAGCCCATATTGAGGGTGGGCAGGCGGGGAACCTGGATGATGATCAGCTCTTTGCTTTCTAAAAGGCATGCAAGAGTGATGGCGTACGGGATCATTGAGATGCGTCACGCGGTAGTTGTTCCCTTGGGCGGTGATGTAGTCAGATAAAGCGGCCGGACCGATACGAGGCGCGCCGTATGTGTACTGGATGGACGTCAGTAAGTTGTACACAGACGCAAATCTCAAGTTAAGACTAACCAAGGCCACATCGTAACCGCTGTTTCGAAGATCCGCCGCAGCTAAAGTGGCTACTGCACCTCCGCTGATCTTGTCAGCTGACTATTCAAGTATAGGGGAAGAAGTGTACACACAGACTATGACCAGTGGCAACGATCTGATAACTGGGGTTGGCAGTCTTGGCAGTTTCTATTGCGTCGACGACATAGGTGCGGGCTTCTTGCCAAGAGTTCCAGAAACCTGAGTGTGCCGGGCAACCATCGCAAATAGTCGTTGAAGTTGTCGCTGTATTGTTCGGGTTAGACCGCAGATACTGCCGAGACTTGAAGCAAGAGAAAACAAACCGTAATCAAAGTTTGCAATCCAATTCTGAATCGACCTCGAGCCGCGGAATGACACAACGATCTGGGAATTCGTAGAGTCGGTCGCAACGAATCCGGTGGTGTCGGTGACGGCTGAGCTATCGGAAAGTCAGCCGGAAGGCTTTGAAGGATAGACTTCAATATTTTCCATGCAAACTGCCTTTCAAGCACAAAAAACAGGAGCCAGTGGTCTGTTTTTATATGATGGGGCATTTGCTGGCAGAAGGAAATGACTGATGCTGGCTTCGACAATCGAACCAAAGCAGCATGTGGGTTGGGGAAGCTTCAAACGCGGACCATGCGAGATGCAAGTGGGAGACATGGGATGATATATGAAATAAAATGATAACAGGGGAGGCCTCAGAGTTGACAGCAGTGACTTACTCTTCGAATTCGACTATGGTGTTGGTGGTCGCGGCATCCACCAAAGGGCAATTCCCCGCTTCGCACGAGACCTCAGTGCCCGTCGAGTTGTTGTTCTGAGCGCAGTAGGAAGCGGCAGAATACTGCTCCAAAAGATTGAAGCTGGCAAGCAGGTCCGCGCTGACGGCTGGGCAGAAGTGAGCTTAAGTTAGAGGTCAAAGGAGTGGTGGTGGAATACCCCTCTTCTCAAGCGGCGTCGGAGCTGCAATTGCCCGCCATGACAGAAGCGCAACAGCGATAGACAGAGACAGGGGTGCCATGATGCACGGTGGAGCCACGGAGAGGGGAGCACTGGCTGCTTGCTGGTCGAGATGCAGCGGAAGGCAGCGGGCTTTTAAGTACTGAAATATTCACGAGGCTCCGGACAGAGAATTGGAATGACCCTCGGCAGACTCGCAAAAGCAACTGGGCACCGGGATCGCCAGCGAGGGATACGCCAACGGCCGGGAGGGGTAGCTCCTGCCTTTCTCTACAAGTCTTCATAGTCAGCGCCTGGTGAGAGCCGCGGCGCTAGCAAGGCGGGAGCTGCTGATTCGAGCAACGCGCGACTCCGATTGGCCAAATGAATAGTGTTGTACATGCGCCGGGCGTAAGCGCAGCGGCCACAGGTACCCAACCGGGATGGCGGCCGCACTCGACCGGCACGATTGATTGCGGGGAAGGCCAGCGCCATGGCTTTTTTCCGTAGGGCTTCGCGAATGGCTATTGCGCCGAAAAGCTGCACCAGCACCTGACCAAGATGGAGGGGAAATATGGGAAATATAGGCGAGGGTCCACTTCAGGTTGCCGGCCGCTGCGAGTGCCGGCCAGGTACCATGTCATGTGGCTGATTGGCGTCTGATCGGCGGCCACAGCCAATGCCCATTCCGGTGTTCCTGACCGAGGCGCGTGGTCTGGCAATCACAGATCCTCCGTGTGATCGGAGGGATGGCGGGGGTGGGGTAGAGTTTGGCGCTATTGGGACTCGTATTCGCGTACTTCCTGAGTTTCGCTGAGAAGTGACGCGTTCGTTCGGACGAAGAAGGAAGGAAAAAGAAAGGAACAAATGATGAGTAGAAGTTCGCACATGGCTGGCTGCAGGGCTGCAGGGACATGAAACCCAGCCCCGCGGCGGGGAATGATCCGACCCCGGCTGTAACCGTGACCCCGCCATCCGAACCGCAAGCAGGCGCGCGCAAACAACGAAGCCGGAGTTGTGGGTGGAGATGGAGATGGAGATGGAGATGGAGGATGGGAGCGCAAAGAATAGAAGGAATGGCTGAGCACGTGCTCACGCGAGACGCGACGCGCCTTCTCGATCCGCCTAAGTATCCGCCACTCGGTCCATAAACACCACCGCCCCGCTTCACCCACAACGACGCTCGCTCACACCACGCCTCAGCATGTTATTAACACGACACCCACCGAACCCGCTCTGGACCGACTTCGCGCCCACGCCATGAACACCGAATCTTACCACATAATCCTCGGCCACCACGACCCCGCACCGTTGCCTGGCCTCCATTTATACGACGTTGCGCCATGTCTACCATACCAAAACAGACATCTCGTCAAGTAAAAGCCGCATATCGCAAGAGCAACGGCCGTCTTTCAGACAGTGAGCTCCGCCGCCTCGAAACCCTCGCCGCTGCCGACCGCCATGCCGAGGGGATTCGGGAGAAAGACAAAAGAAAGAGGGAGGCCAAGAAGCGAAGGGAGGACAAAGAGCGGAAGGAGAGAGAGGCTCGCCGCAGGAACGGCATCGGAGATGCAACCCAAGCGTGCGGCTGGAATTTCACCCAGCGCCGCCAGAAAGACTGGTTCCGCACTTATTTTCGGAAAAACCAGCCGAAAGCGGCACCAGAGTCCAACCCCGAGGATGCCAATCCTTTCAAGTCTTCCCAGATCTCGCATCCTGAGGATATCGACGAGCAGTCCGAGATCATTGATAACGATGTCCACAACCGGAGTAGCGAGGCTGAAGAGGACACGCCGAGTAAGAGTAGTGGAAGCGACGATGACGATGTTCATAATGAGGACGGCAGACCCGACGACCATGTTCGCAATGAGGTAAACGTGGTCGACGATGCTCGTGGCGAGGAGCAGCACTGCCGTGACGCTCCTGCTCTGGAGCCCACCCCTCGCGATTCGAGAAGCTACATAAACGGCCCGGCGAACAACAATAATCTTGACGAGCTCTTCGACATATTTGAGCAAACAATCAAGGAGCCTCAGTCAGCACCTGATGTTGGTTTGGACAATGACGACACACCTTGGGATACCGACAGCACCGAAAACGGCGATTCTCTCGCAGCATACAACCATACCCTCGCGAATGTCAGATCGAGCCCCGAACCGGCAGATCATGAAGCGAATCCCTGGAGTACCGATGACATTGATGAGGAGTCCCTGCTAGCTGCTGTCCAAGGTCAGACACCGACTTCGAAAGCTTTTCTCACAGCTCCTGCCGCTCCGTTTGGAGAGGCTGACGAAGATTTACCGTCAATGGACACGGAACTGCTCGAGGAACTGCTTTCAAACTCACAACTTTCCCGAGATGTTGCTACGCCTGCACATTGTCAGCCATGCGCCGCCCTCTCTGATTCTTTTTTCTCCTCGGAGTTGGATCTTTCCGCTGAGATTGAGGATACTGAAGGGCCCCTGCTCCCGGCACAATGCCCGCCTTCAGAGCCTCGTGTTGCCGACCAATACGAAGTTCATTCAGTGGTGCCGTCAAGAGCGCTGGGTGATGTCGGTCCAGTGTCCCCGGCTTTTGACCACCCATCAACTCCGCCTGCAAGGCAGGCTCAGAAGAGAAAAGCCGGTGTTTTGAACGACCACACAGTCTCATCTCCGAAGCAACGGAAGGGACAAACTGCCAGGCGGATGTCCACCGAGAATAGCATGCTTCTGCCATCGAAGACGACCACTGCTAGAATTGACCGTTCCTTTCATCTTGGCCCTCACGAATCACGATTTGCTGCCTACGGTCTATCAACCCAGCTTATCCAGGATGCCGCATTCGACGACCTCGACTTTTAAAGCGTTCAGAGGATAGTGGTTGAATATAGACGCCGCCACGAAGTATTATGCCGTCTTGGTTCTGCGAGGCACCATTAGATGCACCGTCTGAGCTTTTACGTCAACTGGGATAATTGTCTGAAGCAGGCCAAGAGCTTCAAAGATGCAGTGTGTTCGTTTACCCCGTTCATTATTTATCATGTACTTACCTACGATGTCCCGTTTTCTGTTTCATATTTGAACGCTATCGTCAAGCCTCTCCAGCGCAGCCGAAGTAGAAGTCTTTACTCCCGCACCGGTTCAAACGACAAACCCGAAAAGTTCTACGCCGTACCACGCGGTCGCGTTCCCACGTCTATACGGAGTGGCCTTCGGCGCAGAAGCAGGGGAGCGGAGAGTTACGGGGCAGCCCATTCGGTGCTGACGTTCAGATTCGAGTGATTGGGCAGGGGGATTGGAAGATATACGACTGGGTTTCTGAAGGTTTATTGGTATTTTACTCTGGTTAGCGAGTTTATGATGCATTCAAAGGCGTTTTACTGCGCAGCGGTCAGGGAATCTTGGGGTTTAGCATTTCGATACCCACGACCTGTGTGCAATGAGCACTATCTGGCGTAGTCAGTTATCACCCGCGCGCTTCTCACCGCCGTAACTTAACTTGCCGGTTTCTACAAAGCCTCCATCACTTACAGTAACATTGGCATCCGTACTTCCTGGTGCATATATGGATCAGGCAGGTTCTCGAATCACTTCCTTCCACTTTATAACAGCACGCAGGAGAGACATCTGCGATATGCGTTGCACACAAACGTTTTGATTTTCGCTTCATATTTGCTCTCCGACCGCCGCGGCCTCCGCCTCCGCCTCCACATCCACCTCCTCACCCAAATCTTCAATGGGAAACGTCAAGATCGCAGCGATGTTCCCCAAGCCCTCCAGCCTCTTCCCGCTCTCATGCGCCGAGCTCAGCACCCTGACCTCGCCGCCCTCCTGCTCGCGCACGCGATCGACCAGCCTCACCCAGCGGCGGCGCGTGGCGACGTCCTGGCTGCGGAAGAGGGCGTTCGAGATGAGCAAGACGCCGCCGCCGCGGCCGACGGCGCCCTTGTCGACGGCCCTCTCGACCTCGCGCGGGCCGTACCACGCGCGGCCGTCGTCCATGCGCAGCAGCTCGAGGAAGCGGTCCATCAGCGCCGTCTCGCGCGCGTACTTTGTGTCGCTGAGGCGCGCGAGGACGGCGGGGGACTTGAGGACCTCGTGCAGCGCGTGCACGTGGCCCGAGGACGAGTGCGCGACGAGGACGGATTGGGCCTGCGCTTGGAGCGGCTTGTTGCCCGTGGAGAGGGCTTGCTGCTTGATGTAGGCTTGGAAGGAGGCGGCGACGAAGCCGGGGGAGGCGAGCAGGAGCGGGCGCGGGTTGGAGAGGTCGAGTTGGCGGAGGAGCGTGCTGAGGACCGTGGAGAAGAATTTGTCCATGCCCTGGGAAGGGGGGAAAGGGTTAGCATTTCCTTCTTCGAGGCGAGAGTTTGGTGGGAGGAGATTATTTACCTTGTCGTGATCGCCCGTCCCGCCCCTCCTCTTCCTCGGTATGGGCGTCTCCACGCGCTGGCGCAGGATGGTCTGGTGCTCGGTGATCAGGCAGATGTTGGCCATGCCCTCCTGCATGACGACGGCCCAGACGTCGACGCGCTTGGTGGGGTCGGTGGCCTCCTTGAGCGCCTCGAGCGCGATGCTGTCCCAGCCGTCGGCCTTCTCCAGCACGAACTGCCGCTGCAGCTCCAGGTCCAGCGTGTGGCTCTGGTTCAGTCCGACGAAGTCATTCTCCTCGGCCACCTGGCCCGCCACGTGCAGCTGGCTGCTCCCGGCGTCAAAGTCCGTCCGCGTCACCCGGATCGTCAGCGTCGTGTGCACGCGCTTCGACGAGGTCGCGCCTGTCGCGGAGGCGGTCGTCACCTTGCGCACCGCCGCGGCGCGCAGCGTGTCCAGCGGCCGGATCAGGTTGAACGCGTGCCACATGTCCTCCGGTTCTTCGGGCAGCAGCGTCGCCGTGCCGGCCCCCGTGCGCCGGTCGATGCTTTGCTTGACGAGGCGCATGGCGATTCGTCGCGTGTGTTGGTCCGAGTTTGTGGGAGGCTGAGGTTTTTTTTTTTTTTTTTGGGGGGGGGGGGGGGGGGGGGGGGGGGGGGGGGGGGGGGGGGGGGGGGGGTTTGGGGGGTTTGTTGGGTTTGTTGTGTGTGGGTGGGGAGG